>VMBQ01005163.1:27627-72594 GCA_007657795.1 Dreissena rostriformis
CTTCCTTTCGGCACCTCATGAACCTGAAAAACTCGTAACTTTATGTTCCCTCATGCAAATATCTTCTTTGTACAATAAACAATTTCTTCACCACGTTAACAATCCTGCTACACTCACTAATGCCTCAAGAATGAAGTAAAGTTCAAGTGATCTACGTCATTAGGTATTTTGCATATGTCATGAACTATATAAGTAACAGAAACTTTGAAACCTACAAAAACTTTTTGAAATTTTGGAAAAAGATTCATGATTGAATGAAGGAACTTTCATTAATCTTGTAGAACATGCGTAGATTTGATCTTCAGCATCTAAAAATATGTGAAATAGAAAGAACGACAATATCTTTTGGAGAGATAAATGTACCTACGTTATAAGCAAAGGACCTGTGCGACAATTCCCGGGCTTTTTAGTCTGTTTAGTTAACACCGTAGTATGCTTGAGTACATTTCAACCCATGCGCATTGGCCGCCTTTTTCGCATAAAAAAGTGAAGCGATACAGGGCCATCAAGGCCCTCTTGTTTTCAAAATGTTTATGCATATGGTACACATATAATACAAATGTCTAAGTCATGTTGAAGATTACTCCTGTGCATGTACAAAATGTTTGCTGTGGAAAATAAATAATAACATTTTTAACAAAAATGCTTGCACGCATTTTATATATCTAGATTGGGAGATAATACACAAACGTCGGTGGTATGCTAAAACAGCCAATGTTGCATTTATTTGATTAATTGTTTGCCGCAAATATTAACGTTCATATTCAGATAAGCTATTCCATTGTTTAACAGGGTATTTTGCGGTATATGCATGCGCATAACGTCATTTAAAATAAATTTATTGCACGGAATTATGCAAACAACACATAAAACAAATGTTTGGGAATAACATATAGTGTTTAGTTTCATTTAAAGATGAATTATACATTATATGATTTGTCATGCCTCAGAAGGTTATCGCCCCCAAAATAGAAATCGTTCATAACATATATGGATTTATTATATTTAAGGCGCGTGAGATTGGAAGGACTGTCCGTCACTCATCTCAGTGTAAACTCACGGACGCAGATCTCCAGGACATCTTCACAACACTTACTAACCTGCTGACAGATCAAACGTGTCTAGCACATGACGTCGCATCACAGGATGCTGCGAATAAATTAGCAAAGGTAATATTCATTGGGAAATTACACATCGTATAGATGTTTGCTTTGGTATTCCCTCCTAAAGGAATCGTATTCTTATATGTGCAATGAAAGCGACAACAAACGGGTCGTACGGTACTATTAAGTAACAAAAAGGTGTTATCTGACATTAATTTTCTTTTCTAAACTGAGTTAAAGTATATCATACATCGTTTATCCTTTATATTATTTGATGTTATGTGGAAGGCTGAATATAGAGCACAATTTATTTCTTTTAATAATTCAACATACAATTCTACTTACACTATTTTAAATAATTTTGTTAAATGTAAATGATCTGAATAAAGTATGTATTAAATACGCTTTCTCCGATACAGCTGCAGAACGACCGATTGACGATAACAACGGAGGAGATACGGGTCCAAATGGACAAATGTAAACGGGAACTTGATGAACACAATGAAAAACTTAAAAACGCACTGCATGAATATCGTCAAAAAAACTACGAGCAACATTGTGAAGGTATGTCTGACTTCATATTGCACTTAAAATCGAATATCAATAACATTAAACTCATTTTGGAACGAACTACATATGTTTGTGATACTGGAGACACTCCCTTTAAACTCGCCTTTTTGGTTAATGTTTTACAAGGTTTATTTATGGCATTAAAGTACTAATACAATTTATTTCGGATATATTGACGATATCACTGACAGAAAAGCAAATTACGGAAATGTAATTAAATGATGGAGTTTACATAATGGTAATGCGTATCTTTATTTGTAAATTCAATTTATATAAATGATTAACTTTGAGTTATTGTTAATAAGCTCTACGCATACTAATTTGTAGATAAGCATGGTTATACGATTATATTAATATGAATAAGTTAATAAAATAAAAAAAACTCATATCCATGTCCTTTAAAATAATATTTGAATCGAAATTTGTACATTATTGTTATAAATCCAAACTAAATTGGTATGTTTACAACAGTTAAATTGTAAACTAATATAACAGCGTTTTCTATCACTGCGCCTGAATATGTTTTTAAAAATGAATTATAAAGGCCTGATTGTGCTCAACGTCAAAAACTTAACTGTTCTTAGAAAGAAGTGTTTCACTATAGAAATGTAACGGAAACTGCCCCACAACAGCCATGTTTTTCAACGGACCAAACTCGACCAATATTTCATTTAAACTTATGTTCTGAGCAGCTTACATGATGATTTGGTAACACATGTGACTTCTGGAGTGCTTAAAAGGTTTCAGAATACATGTATACTTACAAGAATGTAAGTGAGGCATTGAAAACCTGGGCTTAAATTCTCTTCAAATAAATTTGAGTGTCAACAAACATGAGGTTTTCTGTAAACAATCCCTTTTAAATGGATTTTCCATAAGCGTTTATGGAGTTGCCAATATGTTAATTCATAATACATGTTAGTGAACAAAATGTTGCTGAATTTTCCTACCTATATACAGTGTAACATATTATAAGCTGATCTGAGCATGAAGTACTCCATGTGAGCTATTGTGATCACCCTATGTCATGCGTTATTTTTTGTGTGCCTTCAACTTTGACCAAGTTTCATAGAGACCTTTTTTCATACAAAGTTAATGAAATGTCAGTGAAATATGCTTTAAATATTAATCTTAAAAATTATATATGCTGAGTTTGAATCTGCGTTGTGTACGTTCCCAAACTAGATCATTAGGTCAGATCTAAGGACAACTTTGTGACTCATTATAAAAGGCTTACGTATTAGTGGCCTATTGATGCTCTACTATGTTTTGTTCACATCATGCCCCTTGCATCAAAACTCACCACGCCAAAGGGGTCAATGATTTATATAGCATTATTACGTAATCACCTTAAAACTTATAAATAATCACAACGGTCATGGTGTTAATATTTGATATGAAACACTATCGTGGTCCTCTAAACAGTGCGATGAAATAATGTTCATGTGGTCACAATTTGCAACACCTTAGAAGTTACGTGTTTTGCCAATATTATATAGTAAATGTTTTCTCTGAAACCGCAGGGATGTTTGGTATTTGGCTTGTATCATGCTGGTCCTCTACCGTTGCTTTTAAATCATGCCCCTTGGTTCAAAACTTGACACAACTGAGGGACAAAAGATTCATAAAGACATGTATAGTAAATAACTTCCAATCGTTCGTAAAAACACAATGGGTCAGGGGATTGGTTTTAGGTAGAGGATTTCGCAAAAACAGGATCACAGGGGGATTCCATTACATTTTTCTGCCCCAACATTTTGAATTATGCTTCACGCTTTTGTGTTCTTTTATCCGTCGGTGTTTTGGTAAATACTGAAACACCCAGTATGGTGGTCATTCACACAATTTATTCAAGTTATGCCCCTGGGGTCACGATTGTCCCAACTCTTGATGCTACTTTGTATAATCTAACCCTGACAACTTAGTTTTTTTAGAGATATTGTGTTGTCCTTCGTCCGTGTGTTCGTGTGTGTGTCCGTCAGTTAAATTGTTTCTGCCGCACATATCTTTATTTAATTTTGAAGGAATGTTCCTTGTGTGATCATTTTCAAAGTTGTTCAAATTGTTCCTGTCCATTTAACTTCACAAGACTGATTATTGTGTGACCCTCTTTCACACTTGTTCACACTTTTTCAAATCCTTCTAGATTGCTATCGTATGTCAAAGGAGCTCAAAACAGATTTTACGAATACAAGCTTCATCTGATTTATATAGACTTACATAGTAAATCACTTTAAACATATATCAGATCGCAAGGATCAGAGGTTAAATATGTGCTTTTTACAAATGTGTTCCTCTTCAAACTTTGCTCAAATTCCTTAGGGGTTAAAATTGACTCCGCCCTGGAGGCTACTTATTTTTTCCTATAATTAATATTAAAAACGTTTACAAATATTATTCTCTCAATGCGCAAAACCGATAGGTTTGGTATTTGTAATATGTAATTGTATTGTGGTTTTATACCAACTTTGTTAAACTCTTGCATCTGGGGTCAACTCTAGTTTAAACCTATTTATTTTAGCTCGATTGCATCGAAAGCCGTAGGCTTATATAAACGCTCTCGAGTCCGTTTCCTGGGACTAGAACCAGTACTTGGTGTCTTTGGGGGAGATGAAAGGAACGCTCCCAGTGGGGTTCGAACCCATGATCTCCCGATCGCTAGGCGGACACCATATCCACTACGCCACGGCGATCTTAACTTAAATCTGGGGTCAACTCTGGCGAAACCAAGGTCACACGATTTATATAGACTTATTTAGTAACTAACCTTTTATACTTCTCTGAAACCACTTTGTGTTAAGAATCATATGGTGATGTTCTACATATTTTGATCGAGTCATGCCTCCATGCATGTATATACTGACAACGTTTTACATCTTCTCTGACACCGCAGTGCCCACGCGTTTTTTTGTGGCATGCATCTTCTTTAAAAGGTCCCCTGCTTAGAATCTTCAAATCATACTTATGAAGTATAAACTTGCCACATCCCAGTAATTTTAAATTGGTCAAGGGTTTGATATTTTGTGAGCAACATTGTAACGTGTTTCCCTTATAAGTTTCTTCAAATCTTGCGCCTCGGGTCCAAACTAACAACGTCAAGGTGTCACATGATTTATGGAGATTAATATTGTGAATAAAGTTACAAATCTTATTATCTGAAAATGCAAGGGTAAGGGTTATAATAGTTTGTGTGCGACATCGTATGGTGGTCGTATACTAAGCTTATTAAAATCATGCTTTTAGGGTCAAAATGTTCCCACTATAGGGGTAATTTATTTGTGTTTATCTATTTATCATAATTTATTTATTGGTTCTCATCCTGTCTCAGACAACATTAAGTATGTGTAATACAGAGTAAACAAACTAGATAAAAACTACATTAATTAAACAAACATCACATAATATACATATATCAGGCTAGTTTCTTTATGTCTCACTCTAAAATGAACGACCTAGGACCTTAAGGTCTTCTTGCATGTTTATTGAAAATCTTTATTTGTTCTTCTATTGCCCCAAAACAACATTAAGTCGTTGTCAAACTGATTGAACAAACCAAATAAAAATCACAGTTTACTGTTAGTACAAAAATATTACAAAATCTACACATAACAGATTAGTTTCTATTGAGTGACATTGAGCCTGTAGACCCTCTAGTTTGTTTTAATAATATATCTGCTGAGTTTGAAAATGGTTGCGGTCAGTTTAAAAACATTGCCACCAGGGAATGAAGGTTTCCTTTTATAAATAAGTGAAACATTGTGAACGCTCTGGAAGTCGCATGTTCATCCAATATAAATGCAACTTGCTCATAAATTCTAATTTGTTACCATGAAATCTCGGCCAAGTTAAAATATGGTTTCTGAAACATCATACACTTTGTTCGAAATAGCACAGTTTCCCAAAACGTCCGTTGAGCAACTAGGGCCTTCGGCCTTCTTTTATTTTGTTTGCGTATTGCATACAGTATTATCAGAATAAAACAAATGTGAAACGCAATTAATGTCAGTACTTACATTCTTGGATGTGCATTCCAGATCTCCGTCGACGTTTGATGGAACACTACAATGAAACCTCTAGCTATGTGCCCCTTTCATTTTTGGATCAGAGTCTTGACAAACGTATTACAGACATATACGCAACGCCAAAAATACATCGAATTGATATAAAGAAGGATGGTACACGCACGAGAGAGGAGCAAGTACATTTGTACAACGAAATATTTAAAAGAAATAATTTTATATTAATAGACGGATTTACGTACAAGGCGAACCCGGCTCCGGAAAGTCAACTTTTGCAGCTAAGTTAGTTCATGATTGGTGCCACGGAAATCAGCCTTTATTGACTGCTTCTGAACAAAATACAGCGTTTAATGACTTGATGACAGTTCAAACCTTCAAGTTCCTATTTTTCATATCTTTGAGGGATGTAAGAGGACAGAAGGACCTAATTAAGATGATAAAAGCTCAACTCATTGATCGAATGTATTTGGAAGATGATCTTGACTGTGTGTACGAAATTTTGCAAACAATTAAAGTGACTGAACAATGTCTTGTAGTTCGAGATGGCTTAGATGAATGGGTGGCTCCTGACGGTTCCAACTTAGCTGAACCTTCTATGACGGGATTTCAAAAAGACAAATGCACGGTTCTTACAACAGCTCGACCATGGAAACTCGCACATGAACGTATCAAGAAGTCTCAAATCGACATTTTGTTAGAGATTGAGGGTATAAGCAATCCGGATACATTTTGTGTAAATATACTTCGGTGTATAATGGACGAGACAACGGATCTGGTAAAAACTGTGAAAAATTTTAACAGATTTATTGAAAATTGTCATCTTAGATCGTTATCATCTTCACCGATGTTGTACACGCTGATAATCTGTATGTGGGTAGACAAAATGAAAGAGGATAAACATTTGAAACAATATTCATTGTGTGCAATATACACTATTTTGCTTGAAAGTCTTTGTAAAAAGGCTAACACTACAACTGGCTTGTTTAATGATTTAAACCCTTCTCCGGTAGAGTGCTTTTCGCGCACAAGTTACCTACAGCCAAACATTGAACTCTTAGATAAGCTCGCTGATGCAGCTTGTAAATTGCTCTTCTCTTTTGAAAGAGAAACATCTATTGTTTTCAGTGACATCACATTGTCAAACCAATTTTCTCGGGATGAGTTCACAGTTTGCAAGACATTTGCTCTAAAAGCAGGAATATTAACGAACAGGAACGATAATCGTCGGGCAGATAGTTTGAATATGTTTGTTCACAAAACTGTGCAAGAGTTCCTCGCAGCATATCATATCGCACGCAATAAAAACGTAATTAATGACTTAATTGCCGGATATCTAAAACGCTTCTATGATTCATATATTGATATATCACAAGTGTTTATATTCCTGTGTGGAATGAACATTATTGCTGCGAATGAATTGTCAAGTTTGATGAACGAATGCGACGTGCAGAGTCCGTGTGGGTTACAGTTTATAATTGAGCTTGGCATCAGGGAGGCAGCAGCCATTACACAGGATGTCATATGCCCGAAACTCAGTCACTTTTACATTGCTGGTTACAAAACAGCACGGAAATTACATCGCGTCTGGTCTCAAAACAAGTCCAATGTCAAGTCATTTAATGTAACTGTCACTCCGAATTGGCATTTTGCTATTTCGTTTCCTCCTCAATTGAATAATCCAGAATCGAGTGATACTGAATCTAGTGATTCTCATTCGAGTGACCCTGAATTAAGTCATGCTGAATCGAGTGATGCAGAATGGAGTTCTGATGAATGGAGTGAACCTCAATTGAGTAATAATGAGATGAGTGATCCCCGTCCACGAATGATTCCGCCGCCGGGCGCTGTTCGACTCATGCCTAAACATCATGTTGAGTTTAACCTGTCGTCGTGCCTCCAGCTGAAAGAGTTGCGTCTAGAAGGAGGAGACATATTGCTAAAAGGTAAAACATATTCTATTATGTGAAGTATTCAAAGTATGTAAATAATTGCAATATAGTATTATAGTAGTATTATATAGTTTACACATGTCACTTTAATAAAATATTTACTTACTTTACTTACTTATAATATAATAGTTTATCCACGTGTTATGTCGTGTTTTAGCCCACCTAAGCACAACGTTATTATGGTGAGCTTTTGTGATCGCCTTTTGTCTGTCGTTTTGCGTGCGTCGTGCGTTTTCATGTTTGCCATTTTTATATCTTAATTAAATTTGAAGATTTATTTGCGGTATTTTCTGAAAAATACCGTTAATAATTGTGTCATGGGTCTGTTATGCTGAAACTTATCTTATCATACCATTACTCTTGAAGTCAGATTGAGACAAACATTACAATTATTAGATCGGTTTTAGGTCACCTTGTTTTGTGAACTCCGTTTGTCCGTCGCTCATGGTGCGTCTTACGTCATCAACATTTGGCTTGAAATCGCTCTATAGGCCACATGTTTTCCCCAATTTATATTAAACGTTGTTTATTATTATTGAAATTTACATGATTTGGTAAATATATAAGCAATTCAAAGTATAGCTCTTTTGTATTTCCTTTAGATCGAATAATGCTACAAGATTTCTGGCGGTCTAATGATTAAGCTCATGTGTTTAAGTTTGATTTGAATGTTCACATCAAATACATTAAATTACGTGTCAAGCGCTGATAACGTCCTGAAAAACCAATCAAAGAAAAACAAACTTAGTTCATGATTCCAAATATTCAAAATAGAAATAGCTCATGTAATAATTTAAGAATTCAAATGCATACAATTTTACAAAAATCAATCATTCCAATATAAACGGAAATATTGCCTACCGTTATGTGATGGATAATCAATTCTTGATGAGATGAGATGAGTTAATTATGTGCCTGTTAACTTGTAAACATGCATTAATGTTTGACCTAATTTTCAAATTCTGAATATGAATTCACAATCACTGCTCATTCCGTAAATTATTTAATTGTAAACTTGACAGCCTACCTTAAAACCTGAGCTATATTATTGATCCATTTTTCACCATCTCCTTAATGCTATGGTTAAGGATGTTTACTCGTAATTAACTCCTGCGATATGTTTATGCCGGCTGATATCGGAATGCAGTGAAGAGAGTAATCTAGTCTATACGGATTTGTTTGGTAATATCCGGTTAATGTTTCCAGTACAAGTGTTATCATCAGTTTATTCCATTGTATAGGTATGCTAAGTGTTATTCGCTGGTTGTTTAAAAAATGGGATAGCCATACTGTTACAAGAAATATCAGGGGAAAAAGGGGAAAATAATAAGTAATAACCTTTGTACTGCGTCACCTGCTGTTTAAAATATCATACTGTATGTAGGATCAAAACTGCATATAAGATCATACGTTTTAATTTGAAAATAAATTATCACATAACACGGAATATGAATTTCAAATATGTTTTATGCAAATAAATATTTGCATTTGATGTCTAATGTTGTATGTTTGTACATTTGTTCTCACTGTTATGGTTTATTGAGTGTTGATTATTCTTCGGAAAAAACAAAATACTATGGAATCATAGAATTTAATTGAGCTGATCGACGCAGTGTCGTTATTGGATTGAATTAACGTCTATCTGCACAGAAAGTGCTCTATGTGAGCTTTTGTGATCACCTATATCAGGCGGCGCACGGTTTGCGATGTGTTTTGTGTGTTTTCAACGTTAAGCTTGCAACCGCTCTGGAGGCCATACATTTCATCCAATCTTGAAATTTGGCTAATATGGATATCTGGACTATAGCCAGGCCGTGTTTTAATCTGGGTCAAAAACTAGGTCGCAATATCAACTCTTAGAAACCCGTGTTACCACAACAAGTATCATTAATTCTTGAAAAAACGTGGTCAAACTGGTCATCTTTAGATTTTCTAGGCTGACATTGCATCTGGATCAAGTGAGTCAAAAAACTAGGTAATTAGGTCTAACATTTAAACAAAATTGTTACCTCTCTAGATGCCATAATTATGACTCAATCTTAATGGAACTTGATCAAAATAATTGACAATTTATAGGCCAAGTTTGAAGCAGGGTCGCATTGGGTCAAAATCTAGGTCATAGGAAAATATATGCTACCAATCAAGTCATACATCACGCTTGTGTAACAGGTGAGAAACGTGCTTTTAATATTAAATAAAGGTTTGGCTCTGTTACTCCCCTGTTACTGCGATGCTATTCATAAAAGTTCATTTTTGCGTGTGGGTATCAATTGTGTGTTATCGTTATTCAAGTTTAGTATGCCCCCTTTCGAAGAAAGCAGTGGTACTTTATGTGTATCCGTCCAAATATCTACGTTTATAGACAGATCTTGGATCCGTGCACAAATATCTAGCTCAGCCTTACGTTTTTCAAATATTAATATATTTCGAAATAACTGTGCACAAATATCCGCCATTTTAAGACGGTGTGTCTCGTTTAGCACCAATCTCCCTGCCTCACAGATAAAGGTCACACTCAATCTTGGTATTTGATTATTTAAGCTCTAGTTTAGTCAGGCTACAACCTTGGACATATTCTCGAATCAATTATTACTAGCCTGAATTTAAGTAGTTATCGTGTAACATTTGTAATTATTATTGTATTGAAGAAACACTAAAATACCGATTTACAAAAACACAACACCAGATTATGTTTTAAATAAATATCTAACACAACTTACACATAATGTCCTCAAACATCTCTATTTAATCATGTTCAGTGTCTGAGTCACTGACACCAAGGTCTGACATGTCAGATACGCTCTTAAATGAGGTCAGTAAAAAATAATGTAATAGCGCTCTTGATTATTATTTTCCAAACACATTCCTGAATAAAAGAAATGTAATTATATTTACAGATTCTTCAAGTAGAAATTCATCGAAATACCCGGTCTGGATTGTTCTCAAAAGTGCAGAGCCAATACAGTGTGGAGACCCTCCTCCAGATCACAATACACTTAAAGATTTATTCAACACATTTAAAGTAAAAGCATTATCTCTATTAAAAAATAAAAACAAAGTTCTGCCCTCTATACAATACATTGAACTGAAACGGATAACAGGTTCCCATACCTGGCTACGAAATCTGTTCAGCACGCTGCTGACACTCGATCATGCGGTGAAGTGTACGCTAGAGGATTGTCATATTACATGGCCGATAGATGATCATGTCAGACAATCATCCACTTATGTAGATGCAACAATAAGGACGGGTGTAAACAATGCATTACACATGAACATGCTATTCAAAAAGCACAAACCTAGAAAGATCCGTCGCGTTTTTTTTGAGGCTCTATGTGGACTGAATATCAAATGGCTGGGTATCAACGGACTGAATGAAGAATGGGTGGCACGCCTTTCAGGGTCGTTGTTGAAGACATTACAATCACTCACACAACTGGAAACTCTTAATATGTGCGTGGATGAAATCGGTCCCAATGTTTGGAAGGCTCTGCACTGTCTATCTCAGATCAAGAATATGACTCTGAGTCAGAAAGGTATGGGGAGTGGTCTGATCGTAAATAATTCATCGAGGTTGTCACAGGTTCGCATATCGCTTACACATATGAAAACTATTTATACTGACGTGAATGCCCAACCCGGTCTGTTAAAGGTACTGCATGGTCTGAATATAAAGAGCCTCAGCCTATGTGAAAGTGGGGAAATTATTGAAGTGAATCATGCATCGGCGTTGTTCAAGTGGCTATGGTCGCTCAAACAGCTTGATAAGCTTGATGTCATCGTAAACAAAGACAGTCCTGGTCTGTGGAAGGCCCTCCATGGTTTGAATATCAAGAGTCTTCGCATTGAAGTTTATAGGGACAAGTGCGGTCTATGGGAGGCTATCCGTGGCCTGAATATCAAGTGTCTTAGTGTGAGTTCTTTGAGAGGAGTGGATTATTTATATTCAATGTCGAAGTCACTAGCATCGCTCACATCACTGGTAACCCTAAGAATGAAAGTGACCGAATACAGGTGCGAACTTTGGGAGGCTCTCCATGGTCTGAATATCAAGGGTCTGTGTCTGTTTGGGAGTGATTTGAAAGGAGATGTAATCTCGATGTCGCAGTCATTATTGTCGCTACCACAACTGACAACGCTAAGTATCAAAGTACCAAGATACAGTGACGATGTTTTCAAGGCTCTCCGCGGTCTGAATATCACGAGTCTGCATCTGAATGATTGGTGTGAAGGTGCGCTGGCTTCTCATCTACAATTGGAGTCATCACTCCCACAGCTGGAAACGCTTACGCTATATGTGCGGACATATGAAGCCCTAGAGCTACCTAAATCATTGAAGTATTTAAATATTTACTGTGGTGAATTGTTTCCATCACAATTACGCAAGCTTGTCCACAAACTGTCAGCATGTACTCAGATAGTTGAGCTTAAGCTGGAATGTGCTTGCGCTTTTAATCATATCACTTTAACAGAAGAGAAATACATTGCAATCCAACAGGAACTGCTGACGATGAAAAATGTTAAAGTGACACGATTTCTGATATATACCTGGAAACCCTCAAGAGGAGCTTGTTCTGATTGGTGTGTTCAGAAAGTTGTTGTGGACGTTAATGGTCATCATGATGATGATATCGGTGATGATGAGCTATATCAAGAATTCATAGATAATTTGGCTGAGTTGAATCGCTTATCAATTAGACTTTATTGTATTTAAGATCAAGTTTTAACTTTCACATATGAACAGGCTAAAACCATTAAACTGTCAATCATGAATATCACATCAACATGTATTTGTATTGCCAAGAATTGTATGCGAAGCTTGGTAACAAAACATGTATGATTATAACCTGAATAATAAGTTGTTTTATTATTACAATTTGTATTTATACCCAGTTTTGAGTATCGCTAGTTTTGTTTAACTAATTGCTTAAAGTGTATAATTTAAAAATGTGTGCTGCTCTTTTCTTTTTTGATGATTGAAATAGTTTCAGCTCACCTGCTCACATAGTGCTCATGGGGAGCTTTGTGTTGGATAACGTGTTGTCCGTTGTCCGTCAGTCTGTTCGTGCGTACGTGAACTATTTCCTCTTATCAGCTTCCCCTTTCTGAACCGCTGGGCAGATTTCAAGAAAACTTCATAGAAATGATCCTTGGGTCACATTGTTTCAAAATTGTTCAGCTTTTCAGTATGTTGTGCATGTAGTTTATATGAGCTAAGCATAAAATTTAAAATTTAAACTTCGTTAATCTTCCCTGAAACTACAAGGGGTATGGGTTTAATATGTGTTATGCATTTTATGCAACTTCATTTAGTAATCCTCCACTAAATTTGTACCAATCATGCCCCTGAAGTCATAACTGGCAAAGCCACGTGAGTCAGCCGATTTGTATAGACGTATTTAATAAATAATTTTTAAGCTCTTCTTTTATGATATTGAAATGGTTAGGGATTTAGTATTTGATGTGTAATTAATATGTTCCAATTATAAAATGTGATGAGGTCGAAATTCGCCCCGAACTGTGAGTGTTTGTTTTACTAATATGTTATGAATACTTTTTTTAATGCAAGACTACGAAACTTGTTATTTGGCATTTAACAGGTTATAGTAGTGATTCTCTGCTAAGTTTGTTATAAAGAAATATCAAATCATATAGAGTAACACAAATCTAGATAAAAACCACAGTTATTACATATACATCACAAAGTCTGGACATAACAGTTTTTACTTACATGTCACAGGGGAGCGACCTAGGGCCTTAAGACCCTCTTGTTTTAATATAACGTTTTTGTTATACTTTATGTGTTTTATTTCCCTACTGGTTTCATCAAAGGGTGTAATATGTCACCCCTGATAAAGCTATTGTTAAACTTTTTTGATTCTGTAAATAGTGTTAATCATCATTCTAATGATGTAATGCTGTTGAAGCAGTTCGAAGTGGTAATGATGATGAGTTGGCGATGGTGATGTCAATGTTGAGTGAGTAGTGTTTTGTTAAGCAGATTGTTATCTATTTTAAAGTTACATAATGTTTGTAAAGTAACATATTTGTATAGTCAATATTAAGGTTGAAGCAAGTGACTGCCAAATTGAACAGTAACTGAATTTTTCGTTGACAATTTCCTTTCAAATCTTTGAAGTAAACTCTATAACAAACATTGGTTTCTGCAGATATATTTTAATTTGATATTTTAGAAGATATATAAGAATCTTATGTATCTTATGAAATTTATATTGCTGTAATACAAATTAAAATATATCTGCAGAAACCAGTGTTTGTTATAGTTTACTTAAAAGATTTGAAAGAAAATTGTCAACGAAAAAGTCATTTAATCTTAAAGATGACTTTAATGTTCGGAATTTATTGTTAACTCGTAGGTCTAACACATGGAAGTAATATAAATATACATATGGAATAACAGGATATTGCGCTGTTTTTCTATGATTAGAGTATAATACGATTTACAAGCATTTTTTATTAGTGTTAAGCATATTATGTTAAAAATGAAAGGGCTGTAACCTGTTGCAAGACCCCATGCTTTCATCCATACTACATTTAAATTGCTTTATCACTTAAATGCATTTTTACCGGGAATTAATATTTTTTATCACATTTGTTTTGTTGAAACTGATTTTTTTACCGAAAACATAAGATTTTATAGTTGATTCAGAGTAATACAAAGAACCTGTTTTAATTGACTGATATAATTGCCTGTTTACCTGATATAATTTAACTCTGATAGCGTAGAAATGCGATTCACAATAAATAAGACGGAGAAATAAACTAAAAATAATAAGACTACATGATGCAAGAATGAACTTCTAATTCACACGTTCATAAGTGTTCCTTTGTTGAATCCACCGTAAAGATTCATTTTCCTGTTGAGATATTGGTACAATAAAGGTAGAAATTTAGGACAAGGTTCCGGTTCCGGTGTAAACAGAACACAATAAAATAAAGAGCATGATTGAAAAAATAACGTGTGCAATCAGTTCGATTTAAAGTGAGAAAAGTGTGAAATAAGTGAAAATATAAAGGACTTATCTTAAAAAAAAATGTACGAATGAAATAATGTGAAACAAAATAAGTTTTTTGATGTACGATTTCAACGCTAAATACGCCGGATGGGGTAAGTTCGTTCCTCAAGGTTAATATGCTGAGCCGGTTTGATCGGGTTTTAGCGGGTTATGAAATACCGTTCATCCGTCACGCTCTACCTGACTGATCAATCGTCACGCATGAAGAGGTAATATTCGCAAAAAATTAACAGTGCAATCAAATTTGTATAAGCAGCAACATTAACCGTTAATCATAAATATAAGCCTAAATTCCGCGCATTTAGGGACGCTCAAGTAGGTGAAAATGAATGCAGGTAAGCGGACTCTTTGAATGTAAACAGTTTGATGTGCATGGGTATAAGGTAAATTTAAAGACAGCTTTCTCGGCAGAATGTTTTTTTCGATACAGAGGTTTGCGCTATTCTTTTTTAACTCTCAGTTGGACCTGGCATTTTCATATCGGCTCAATGGAATTATACATCCCTATTACATTCCATAAATCACCATGTCAAAGCAATCAAAACACACAACTTTAGTTCTTAAAACATCATAATATAAAAAATGATCATTCAAAATTTGTACAAGATATAGTAAACACCAAAAGAGCGATACCTGATAATGTTTTCCTGATTTACATATATAATGAGAACAGTGACTCTAATATAGGAAACGTTTGTTTTAAATGAAACCCAACAACAGTTGGCTGTCATTTATTTGGAATATTTTTTTCAGAAACAAAAAATCAGACTGTACAAATTGTATTCATTGTTGTATAAATTGCCTGTTTTTTTTTATAATTTTATGCTCTGTGCTATCCATAATGCATTTGATGTAATAGTGCTTTCTTACGGTTAATGTTCGTGCAGGGTGTTTTTGTGTGTGTTGTCTCAGTTTGAATATGGACAAAAGCTTAATGAACTGATGATCATGTCAGCAGTCTGAATTCAGATTCATAGCTTCCATAAAGCTTGTAATACAACATTATGTCTACGCCTTTGTATGCTAAGCAGCAATGTTTGGTGTACTTGAATTTGCTCTGAAACTAATTAATCTACGCCTTTATATGAAATTTTTGTGTACATGAATATGCTCCGAAACGTAATTAATCTTTTTTGAAGTTTAGCAGTTAGTATTGACACGCATACTGATACGTTGTACAATGCAAGTAAACATTGTTATTGCTTTAGCATGATATTTAGTTTAAACATATTTATTTCAAACAATGCACATTGTTTTACAAAGAATATTACACAACATTTATTATAAGTACATGTTTAAATAGGATTAGAACGAAAGACGATGTCTTATTTTGTTCTTCTCCATATACAAATACAATTTCATGTTGCTAGACGGACATACTTGGATTTTAAATAGTTTAACAATGTTAAAGGTATGGGAAAAGAAACTACGCGTATAGTTTCATTTGTGAAAAACAAGCAATAAGTCGACATTTAAAATGTGTATGAGAGAGAGAGAGGTAGAGTTTTGGGAAGAAAATGAAATAAGTTTAAGAAGAAAAGAGAGCTGAGCGTCGTTCTGTAGCATTTCACGAATCAAATCGCTTACTTTTAATAATAAATGTATGCACTGCATCAGCTATTTTAGTATTGATAAAATAGTCACAAGTGGTGTCTCCATATATAATAGTTTCAATGCAGGGGACGGAATATACGGATATTTAGTTCAAAAGTTCGCCGCGAATATGTACATACTGAGTGCATTCGAGAAAGTAATGTGACGTCGTTTCATGAAGTCCGCATAGACATAGCGGGGATGTAACAATATTGCGTCTGAAAAGGTGTTCGTTTAAGGCGCTACACTTTGTTCGTAGGCGTGTGTGTAACATTTGGGAGCGTCTTTCACCGTATATAAATAAAGGATTCGGAGTCCGTCGATCTATGTTAATTTGTCTTTTGAACGAATTGATCGATTCAGCGTTTTAGATGTCATCGGGAAGATTATTCCATTCAGCTACAGTGGATGGTAAAAACGAATTTGAATACAGAAACATTCGCGCTTGAATAGTTTGGAGATGTGACAAATTTCTTAATGGGTAATTGCTAAACGATCCAACTGTAGCGGGTAAAAGAGATTGCAAATAGTTTTGTACATTATAAGAGTTCATTTTATACATTAATATTAATTTATGTTTGCGTCTTCGTTGACTGATAGTTTCCCTGCCTAGCTCATTATTATTATACGTTCTTCTAATGAGACTAAACGTGTGCATCCAGATGTTATTCGCGCGGCTTCGGTTTGGATTTTTTCTATATCATCTTTTTCATATTGCGTACAATTATCATATACAGCGTCTGAGTACTCAAGGATTGGTCTTATTAAAGAAAAATTTTCTCGAGAGTTTTTCTATCAAGCAAGGTTTTTAATCGCCGCATGATATTGACGCGTGTCCATCCTTTTCTTTTATGGATGATATATGCGCATGCCAAGTACAGTCAATGGAGATAAAACACCTAAATGTTTATGGACATCAACGATGGGTATATTAACGTTATGCATGGTCAATGGTGGACGAGATGGTTTATTAATTTTTCGAGATATAAGCATTGACTCGGATTTTTGAGGGGTTAAAGCATACCAACCATTTGTCAGCCCAACTGGATATATTATCAATGTCTGATTGCAAAACGGCTGCAGTTTCGTTTGGCGAATTTACGACCATGAACAGACTGGTATCGTCAGCAAACAAATGTATGTTTGCTTGTATACCAGCGATGATATCATTAACATACACAACATAAGTGGACCTAGAATAGAACCTTGGGGGACACCGGCGAGAATTTCAATAGGGCTTGAATGCGCTCCTGGTAAGATTACTTTTTGTTTACGATCAGAAAGNATGTAAGCTGATTAACAGTCGAATCACCAGACAAGAAGCCAGATTGAGTGGGCGCAAAGAATGAATTATCTCGAAGAAAACTAAAAAGGTGTTTATGTACTATTCTCTCAAAGACCTTCTCAATAGTATTTAAAATGATATCGGTCGATAATTAGACGCTACCGCTGGATCACCCTTTTTGAATATCGGACACACATTAGCAATTTTCCAACAAGAAGGCGTTTTGTGAGTATTTAGACAAGAGTTGAAAAGATCACAAAATGGGTAGCTTAATTGATGCATTGCTTCTTTGAGGATACGATTATTAATTCCATCAGGACCGGATGCTTTTCCTAACTTGAGGCATTTGATTGAGTTAGTTACTTCTTCCTGTGTTATATGAATATTCTGAAGAGTGTTAGCGTTGGAATTGTTGATAATTGGAAGATCGTGGTTGCTATCGTCAATTGAACATTGGTTTGCAAAATACCTGTTAAGCATATCGGCTTTACATGAGTCATTTGCTACAAAGATACATATTTGTTCATCAAAAAGAGGGGGAATTGAAGTGTTTTTGTTAGTAGGAATAAATGTTCGAAGTGTTTTCCACCAGTCTTTTGCGCAAAGGTCAGATGACTTTAGTTAACGTGCAATATTGTTAAAATATTCATTTTTGAGCGACGTAAAAGTAATACGACTTCGTTCCTGACACGACGGAAATTTGACCAATGCAAATCGCTATTTAATTGCTTGGCCTTTCTGTATAGACGCTTTTGTTGTCGATTTTTTTCTTTATAATATGATTTAGCCAGGGAAGATCGCGAGAACGTATACAGACGTTTTTGTTTGGAATACATGAGCCAGCAATTTGTAAAATTGTCCTTGTAATATTTTCTGCATAAATATCAACATTTTCGCATTTAAGAAGACCCCAATTCGTATCCGTCATTAATTGTCGTAGTTCGGAATAATAACTAATTTCGTAACGCCAGATATGTCGATAAAACGTTTTACGTATAGGTTTTATAAATTAACAAAAACAGGGCAGTAATACCGAATAGTTTGGTCTAAAAAGGGTTCGCCTGTTCCAGAAAGTAAAACAGTATTCGGATTACTTACAAAGATAAAGTCGATTATGGAAGATGATTGTTCAGTATAGTGTGTTGGCTCATGAATTAGTTGCGTTAGGTCATATTGTAGACATAATTCGTTAATTTTTCGTGCTGATAATTCGACGTTAGCATTGATATTAAAATCACCTGTAATAATGATATCATTTATTTGTGTTTCTCTGGCTAGTCCTATAGAATCTTCAATAGAATGCATATACGATCTATCCGCACTAGGCGGTCTATAAAAACATGCCAAAGAGAATGGATTTATGTTTTGAAGGGAACACTTCAATCCATAAAGACTCAACGTTATTTAATTCGAGATCGTGTCTGCGTTTGAAGGCAATATTTTCATTTACGTATATAGCAACGCCCCCATGAGAGTCAAATGGGCGATCCTTGCGAATTGGCTGGTGGAAGCCTTCGAAGAGGAGATCAGTAGATGGGATAGAACTATTTAACCATGTTTCAGTAAAACCAATTATATCAAAATCACGTAGTCCTGTATAAAGAACATCTATTTTTTGCATCAGACCTTGAATATTATAATGAATAAAACTTAAGTAGTGTGTTGCAGAAGCATCGGAAATGGATAAGGAATTGTTTCCATTTGTGTTATAAGATGTCTCAGACAAAGAAGGCCCTGGGTTTGGATGTATATCACCTGAGCGTAACAAAACTAAAGAAATCCAACAGCATGTTACACCAAACATGAAACATTTTAAAACAGTTTTGAGAAAGAGAATATCAGTATATATATTTTTTCCGATCGGGACACGTTTACATGGGTGTTCAATACTTCGTGATATATTTATAGACTGGTATATATTACTTTGTAATGAAAAGAGACTAATAACATTTAGCCATAATTGGCATGCATATAATACGTGTATGAGAAGTGGAAAAATAGCTAGTGGTCGATATGCGATCATGACAGCGTTTACTGGTCTCTGTCTAAGGTACAACATAATGATATGATCCAATGAAGACGAGGTGAGCCAGAAACGCTGACATGATACGTTTAATGCATTTGATGATACGGATATATTGCGACGAGCCTGATATTAGCATTTGATAACGTCGTTTGCTACAGAACTGCTTCAATTATGACGTTGAGATAAGAGAGAGTTAAGGAAAAAAGAAAGCCAAAGAGGACGAAGATAAAGAAGGATAAAATGTTAGGTAGCATTTTAATGATATGTGAGGTTATGTTGGGTGTGTAAATGATAACATGAAGCAAAAACCTAGGAAAATCAGTTAAGCCGTTCAATTAATATACTCTTGAAGAAAACAGTGGATAGTGGTTGTAAATGATTGAAGTGAGCATCTGTGTAACGATGAGAATTTACGTAAACGTGTACACTAACACATATAAAATATGTGTCAGCATTTAACAAATACAGTGACATACAACTGAAAAAGCAGCTATATTAACTAATATACAA
Organism: Dreissena rostriformis; assembly: GCA_007657795.1. Taxonomy (NCBI): domain Eukaryota; kingdom Metazoa; phylum Mollusca; class Bivalvia; order Myida; family Dreissenidae; genus Dreissena; species Dreissena rostriformis. Next base: position 47,720 of record VMBQ01005163.1, read on the forward strand.
TGCAACATAAACCAAGGTCGCATTTGTTCGAACGAACACACTCATATGCATACGAATTGCAGCAATATATGTATGCAAAACACAGCAACATTAAGTGACATACATTACAACATAAACTATGGTGCCATCTGCTCAAACGAACACACACATACACCCTCTAGTTTGGTATTTAAAAAGAATGTGCATTGTTTATTACACTTTGGTCGAGAAGTATTAAATAAAATCAAGCAGCATTTACGCACTTTGTGGCGTGTAGGGATACAATCAGAATTATATTTGAGTTTTCAACATATAGATAAAGATCAAAGACATGTTAAGCATTCTTTTGTTAAGTTGTAATTTTGCAATAACACGTGTTCACAAGTGGATGCAACACACACACACCCGCACATTTAGTACAAGTTCACATCAATTAAGATGCAACACTGCGTAAATTGTTTTGGTAGTCAAACAAAAAAGAGTACACTATAAAGAGACTATTAATAAAAAAGCGAAAAGTTCGAGTCCCAAAGTGTAATTTACACATTTTCTGACATATCAACATAACTGATTAAGAGACATTTCTTTTTCACAATTTACACAGACAATATGAGTTGTCAATTACTAAAGCCTCAAGTCACAACTAGTGCGTAATGACATACTACTTTAAAACAACTTAATTTACATCAATTAAGATGCATCACTGCGTAAAATGTATTGTAATCAAACATAAAGAGTACACTTCAAAGAGGCTGTTTATAAAAAAAATAAAGTTACAGTCCCAAAGTGTAATTGACACATTTTCTGACATATCAACATACTTGATCAAGAGCCATTTCTTTTTCACAATGTACACATACACTATGAGTTGTCAATTACTGAAGCCTCAAGTCACAAATAGTGCGTTGTGACATACTTCTTAAGAACAACTTAAATGATTTGACTATGTTCTAAAGTAAAATAAGTTTAAAGTTTAAATTTATTTAAATAGTTTGCAAGATTTCTATGACAACATCAGATGCAGTTATTTGGTGTACTTTAACGTATTCGAATGAATGTCGAAATATGTATGATATACTGATGGAAAGTACAGTAGAAAGTGTTTGAACATTATACTAATGATACATGTATATAATGAATTAAGCACGTATACAGCTTTTTGCAATAATAATCATTTACAAACAATAGAGTTTTTATTAGTATTTAAAGAGATTTAATATAAAATACAAATGAAGGCAGTAAATAAATAAAGTTATTTGGTGTACTTTTACGTATTCGAATGAATGCCGAAATATGTATGATATACTGATGGAAAGTACAGTAGAAAGTGTTTGGAAATTATAATAATGATATTTGTATATAATGAATTAAGCACGTATACAGCTTTTTGCAATAATAATCATTTACAAACAATAGGGTTTTTATTAATATTTTAAGAGATTTAATATAAAATACAAATGAAGTCAGTAAATAAATCACTGTCGTCATGTACTGCAATATAGCGGGATTTGTACAGATTAAATCGGGGCATAAAGAAAGACATACAAATATGATTAGTGTAAACAGTAACACTAATCCCGTGACATCCGTGCTATTAAATTGGACAAGAATGTTTCAGGTGTAAACTGCACAAAAAAGAATAGATGTATTTATTTATACATGTCTAACTCGAATTCTGAAGTGATACGTGGGACCTTCGACTCGCCGTTATCCATCACCCGTATCAGAACTGTTCCATCAGCAGACCAGGCGCGTTGAATTCGTTTTGCTTTTGCAAGCCCACGAGCGACAAATAACAACTGTGCGCAGCGCTGGGTGAGGTCCTCATTTATGAAAACACGAGCGTAGTCCGTGTTCGTCTTGAGGTCCCGTCGTAGGGTATATAACTTTTGCCTGGCTCGGTAGCTCACAAATTTAACGAGAATAGGGCGCGGTTGTCGCCCTCCTGGCTTTCCGGTTCTGTGAGAGCGGTCAACTTCGCCTATGAAGATATCAGCTACCATTGACTTGCACAAATTCATTACGATATCATCTGTGCTTTCATTTGGTGTCGCACTTTCTGGGATGCCGAAGATACGCAAGCTATTGCGACGACTGTATTGTTCGCTTGCATTCAATGCGTCTTTAAGACTGCGATTTTCATTTTAAAGTTGTGTATTTTCGTTTTCGAGGTACTCTATGCGTTTGGATAGGCTGTCCACAACCCCGGTAATGATGGTTTCGATCATGGTTTTCATTTGGACCGAAAGAGCATTATTAATGGCCTCTTGAACGGTCTGTTTGATGGCCGTCAATGTGTTGACGTCAAGACCAACATTACCAACATTTTTATTTTTAGCCATACTTTCAAAAGTGTAATTAAAGTCAAAACTAGAATCGCTTGTGACTCGATTTTTCTTTTGATCACCCAGGTCCTCTGGAGTTAACAACACCGAACTAGTCTTCTTGGTTTTGGCAGCAGTATTTGGGGTGGAAGCAGTAAAGCTCATTATATTCGGAACACTTTCTTATTTGGACAGTATAGAACAGAAAACATGTATGCTTGACTGCTGTGTATGGTTCACGTTATGCTCATTGAAACGAGATCAGGTATTGCGTCTATATATAGCTTTGAAGCTATAGAAAGTTCAAAAGTCAAATAATTGCTATAAATAGTTTTAAAAAAAAACAACAACAAAAAAAACTTTTACTCACAATGTCCATAGCCGGTTTGCATCCTTATGTCCACTGTTATCATATATTTAAACTCATAATAGCATTCTAGGTAGCACAATGAATAAATCCACACCCAACAAGTATTGATACGATTCACACCATTTGAAAAGATTAGCAAAATATATGAGACGATATAAACACAACCAATATGTCCGCCACCGGAAACTTTCTTTGAATAGCATGATGTTTGCTTTTTCCTCATATGAGTCCAATATTTTCGGTTTTATTAGTTTAATATTTAAATGTTTTGTTTTGTGTGTGCCCACAATCCAACTTGTATTTTATTCTACATGCATGATACCTGTAAGATTTTATATTCTTATATCATTGTATGCATGCAACAAGAATCCAGTGTAAGCCTACATTGATATGACTATTTGTAATTCAGGATGACTCAATTCTATAATATTAATAATGGGGTTTTGTGTATGATGCTTTAAAATAGAAATAAATCTGTTCATTTTAAATTTTAAGTTAATGCCCCTGGGCAGTCAGTGTTACCGATTACTTAATACTGTATGCACTTAAATACCTTCAATGCAAAGATTTTTCATTTAATTTGTTAATGTAAAACAAAAAATGGTTTTGATGGTACTAGAAGTAGTATCCTTAGATCATCTGTTTATTTGTATCCAATACTTTTAGCTAGTCTTTCTTAAAATTGTACAAACTCATGCTTAATTTTCAGTTTCAAATGAAGCTCTTTTTGCAGTGTTGATTTAAATGTAGATGTTAAATACCATTACGCTATGTTATTCAGTATCATTGTCTTCATGAGCATAATCTCTTTTTCTTATTTAGATTAGTGACATTTGTTTAGAAAAAGTGACAAGCTATTCAGATTTATTTTTCCGGTATAAGTAGTAATTTTATTGACACTTCAAAATCAAAACAAATTAAAGTGTTAATTCAAGTGTACTTTTGCAAATACAATAAAATAGTTGTCAAACGTTTATTTTCTCTTATCTGTTTTAATAACTAAACCTATTCTACATAGTAAGGCTAACTTATGTGTTAATACTATCTAATCAAAACAAAATGTTATTTTCATCTTTTAGAACAAGGTTAAAAGTACATGCATGTTACCTCTATAAATATTATGTGTGCTCTTATTACAATTAGGAAACTTAAAATAGAAGATGTCATTTCTGCATTAGGGTTGCTGATCTTATCAAAACTCTTTATAATAATGTTTATTATAGAGACTTACTTATCAATCAAACTTATGTCTTTGCTATGTCTTATCATTATCTTATGTTTATGCAACATAACAAAACTTTTGAATGAATCACCTGTAAAAAATAGCATGTGTACTTCTAGTTAAGATATCAATCTAAAATAGAAGTTGACATGTATGCATTAGGGGTTTTATCAAATGAAACTCTGTATTATTTTTTGTATGTTAATTAGGGTTTTCATGAAATGAAATTCTGTATTATTTCTTGTATTTAAATGACATGCGTATCAAATTTATGTATTTTCTTACGTTTATCTGATAATATTTATGCGTAATCTTCGTTATCGACCTAACTTAAGATATGTAGTACCATTATTACATGTATCAATCTTAAATAATTGATGTCATTACTATGTCAAGTTTTATGAGCAAGTCAAAACGATAATAATATCTTAGGAACCCTAAGTGTTATACATTATTATTTAAAAAAAAATAATCAATTTAGTCAATGCATACCATTATAATAGTATACATGTGCATTTATGAAATACTACGAAAATACAATATCTACACATATCTTTTCGAAAATTAAGTCTTAAATTTACTTGTTACTGATTTGCATATGCTAATAATCTTCGTAACGTTTAGCCGAGCTGCCGTTCTTTATTTTGTAGTCAGTTTTTTCTTTTATTTGTGTTTGTTTATTGTTTATTCTGTTTTGTTGCTCCCGTTCACTGTATGGAGATCATGCTTATAACGTTCGAATCGACGCACATGCTTTAACATATCACTATAATTAATTTGTTCATGCTTCTTGTAAATGTGTTCCCTTAAAATACTATCTTTAAACTGCAGAGTCATCCAGGGTAAAATGAAAAGACTACAAGTATTTCAATATTCAAAAGATACAAGTTGTGACATTTTATGTATTCAAGACTAACATTTTGTTTTTTATCAATATAAAACAATTTACTTAGAAGGGGGTGGGCGAAATGCTGTATGTGTTATGGCTCCTCAAATTCTCGCGGTGTTTTAATAAATCTTACAAAGAAACTTGAGTAAATGATGCATAACGTTTGTGATGACGACCAAGAAAACTTTATTCTGCTGGATATTACTCTTGGTGAAACAAGATTAACGAGTGTTACTGTATACGGGCTTAACACTGACACCCCGCACTTTTGTAAACAATATTTTTGCAGAAATCTATGCCATTGGTAACAATTATACGACACAACAACTATAACCAACATAATTAATGAAAACTGAATTGTATTAGATAACCAATCTGATATTTTGAAAGAAACTACCTCATTCCATAAAAACTGTACCAGTCTCAAAATATAAACGTAAATGATAATGATAATAGTTATGTTAATGACATATAAATACCCAAACGTTCAAGTGCACACTTGAAATGTTAAGAAGGGCCAATCACATAAAATGAGGATTCTACTGTTTAAAAAAAAACATGGCAAACAATAAAAGCCCAGGTTCAGCCGGTTTTACAATTGCCCTCTTTAAAGCTTTTCGGCCAAATGGGCACTTTTGTTTGCAGAGCTCCTAATCATGCTTTTATTACTTGAAAGTTATCCGTTACTCAAAAACAAGGTATAATTTCCTGCATTCCAAAAGATGATAAACCTAGACATGTTTTGCAGAACTGGCGCCCAATTACTTTACTAAATACCGTATATAAAATTGGTTCTGGATGCATTGCAAACAGGCTTAAGCCAAATATAGTTTAATAACTAAGTAATGGCAAAACGGAATTCATCAAGTGCAGGTTCATAGGAGAGAACACCAGACTCATTTACGATATCCTTAATTACATAGATGAACAGAATATCCCGATCTGCTGCTACTAATTGATTTTGAAAAGGCCTTCGACTCACTTTCATGGGAATTCGTTAATAGGACTTTATCATAGATTAATTTCAGTGCTGACAATATACAATGGTTTAGTGAATTGTATAAAGACGGGGTATCAGCGGTAAAGCAATTTAGGTTTTTATCAGCTTTTTTCCTTTACAACGCGGTTGCAGACAAGGAGATCCACTCAGTAATTTCATTTTCATACTGTGCGCTGAAATATTATCTATTAAATTAAGGTCAAATCTTAAAATTAAGGGAATTAAATGAAAAACTGGCCTAGGAGGATTTTATTCCGGATTGGTAGAATTCAATTAATTAAAACCTAAGCATTACTTATGTCAAATCATCTTTGTGTTTCCTTGCCAAATCCGCCGCATAGCTTGTTAACAGAGATCAATGAACTATTTTTTAAATTGTGTGTGGAATGGGCAAAATTGTTTTACTTAAAGAATATGCCAAAGGAGGTTTAAAGATGAATGATCTGTTTTTTTTTGCTCCAAAATGTTCATGGATCCGTGGAATTGCCACTGGGAATGGAAAATGGATAATATTGTTGATACAATGATTGATGTTCCAAAATTATACAACTGTGGAAGTCATTATACTGAAATCTTCATTAACAAGATAAAACACGAATTTCGAATAGATACTTTAAAATCATTTTTGAACTCTGTAGAAAAGAACCATTCAAAATCAGTTTTTGCTTCAAAATCCATTATTATATAACGCAGACAATTGGTAACAAAAGTGTATTTTTAAAATCATGATTTGAAAAAGGCCTACATTTTTTCGGTGACTTGATACACAACTCTGAACATTCAACCATGTACAATTATGACGATTTTTGCAAAGTATTTAACTTCAATCCAAACTACTTACTATTCTTAGGAATTATGAATGCTTTTTATTACTACAAATCTAATGACACTTTTTTTACAAAGCCTTTTATTCCCAATAGCCTACGGTCCATCCTAGTAAACACAAAGGGTACAACACCTATGTATGTAATAATTACCAAATATGAGTCTTCGCCAATTAGAATAGATAAATGGTCCAATATTTTTAATTTTATTGAAACAAAATCTTGGCGACTTTTTTTAAATACCTTTTCTTATTACACGGGACACGAATTTACTGTGGTTTCAATATAGGATTATACAAAGATTCATAGGTACAAACTCATTTTTTATTTAAAATTGGATATGCAACTTCAGCCAACTGCACTCTTTGGCACACTGAATTTGAAACTATCGAACTTTTAATTTTGGGAATGTAAGCATGTCAATAAACTAGTAGTTTAATTGTTTTCTGTATGTACTCATATTGAGAACGTTGTGATTATGCTCTACTGTATACTAGGACATGCAAATACAATGTGATCCTCAAACATAATATTTATTATGATAAAAATTTATCTTTATAATTGTAAAATGAACCAAACTGGACACACTTTTATAGCAGCAACATCTTACCTGTCCTTAGATTGCAATGTACTAAAGGAAATTAACTATGTTAATGATTTGCGTCAAAGTAATGAATGGGAACTATTATTACCTCTTTTTCAGTATTTGTGATAAGAGAAATCATGTAATTGTTAAATATCTTTTTGATAGATATTGTTTGTATTGTGGTGTAAAAAGCTTATATTGTTTGAATGTATAAAATTGCTTTGTAATATGCATATATTATTCGTAAACTCTGTACGGTGTGAAGCGGAATGACCTCGACCCACACACATCTATTCACGAGGACAATATAAAATATTGTAAGGGGAAGAAGGTTTAAGTTAACAGTATTTTTTCGAATATTGCTGTAAACATTTGCAAATGATTAATTTTTACTCCATGGCGTGTGTACAGATTTGGTCCTATTAGTGTAAGCTTTTTTATAAAACACGAGATGTACTTGATATTCGTTTTGGTTTCATATCATCGTGCCTCAGAACGTTACGGTTGTAATGCTCTGGACTTTATGTAACCATTGAGTAAATAAATTGAAATGTATTTTATGTTTTGCTATTAAATTTGAATCGCGATTCTATGAGGTTAATTTGTATCTAAACTTTAATTTTAAATGAGTAATTCTGGGCAAATTATTGGGGTTGAGCTGCTTCAAACCGGTTTTTTGTTCAATATACATCATTTAATAGCAATTAGGGTCAATAAAATGAAACATCACTGCATCGTTAACAAATCACATAAATAGTTCGATTTGTAGACTAAATAAATAAGTCCCTAAAGACAGGTTTCAGATTATCCAAACTAAATCCTGGTTTTCTGACTTGCGTCAGCGGTCTACCATCAATAGGCAAGTAATATATACCCCTTTGATAGTAGCATGAAGCAAAGATTTTACATTCAAAACAGTTTATAACGAAACATGATTTCATGAAACGGAACTATTGCAGTTTTGAAAAAGAAGTTACCAAGTTGCTTACTTTAAGTAAAACATATATTGTTATGATAACTTAATATATATTGATAAATGTTACTTTTCTGGCATGTAATCGAATGTATGTCAGACAAATCTGAACAGTTTCCTTTATGAAATTTGCTAAATGTGTTTGTTCTGTTTTGAGGCTACACGACCTTCTTATAAGATATTAAAACCCAATAAGGAACAGTCTTTTTTATGCCCCCAACGGGAGGCATATAGTTTTCGCACTGTCCGTCGGTCGGTCGGTCGGTCTGTCTGTCCGTCCGTCACATTTTTCGTGTCCGCTCTCCAATTCAAGCAGTTTTCATCCGATCTTCACCAAACTTGGTCAGAAGTTGTATCTAGATAATGTCTAGGCCAAGTTTGAAGATGGATTATGCCAGGTCAAAAACTAGGTCACGGGGTCACGTAGTGCGTTTTAAACATTCAGCAAGGTGTCCGCTTTCTATTTCAAGTAGTTTCATCCGATCTTCACCAAATTATTTTCAACCCTAAAACGAGCGTATTTTGTGACAGTTTGGCACTCTTGTTTAGCATTGTCCACTCTAGAAATCAAAGTTTTCATTTAACTTTCATCAAACTGTTAAAAATGTCTTAGGTACACAATCCTTTACTACTTTATCTGTGTAAACTTGGGCATTGATCCTGGGTTTCATCCAATTGTATAGAACATTAACATGGTTATGCTTTTATGTAATGACGTTGTTGGAGTTGGGGGCATCCGTTTCGGGTGGACACATTTCGTGTTTAACTTTAAACTTACTTATTTTTCTCCAATCCGTAGCCATAGTTACACATGAAAATCATTTTAGGGTTTACGGTTACATACATTTTTGACAAAAAGTATAAATATACATTTTTCAGATATACGCAATTCGTCTTAATTGCATGCAGTTCGTACGGTTTACAGAACGCTGAAGCATACGCTTGAAGTACGCTCGAACAGAACAGTTTACCGATATTGCATACCGCAAACAAATGAAAACATTCTGAAACATGGTATACGAGTAAATACTATCTATATCAAATATTGACATGTTAAGAAACCGATGGTGAGAGTTTAAAATATGGATTGCACGGTCGAAGGGCTCTAAAAGTGCTTCACCAAATATCATCGCAACGTTCTGCAATTATGATCCAAATCAGTACTTTATATACATTACGTAATGTAATGCAGACAATGTCATGACAGTTCTAGAACATAAATAGATACAATATTTTATTCCGCTCCTTGGTAGAAAGGACCAACATACTGAACTGCACTTAAACATTAGGTATACAAATACTCTGAAATTGTATAACATATCGATAATATCACAATTAAATTGGTATTAAATTATAAATTAAACGATATTCTTTAGTTATGTGTGCATTACATTTTAGATACAAACGATATTTCCATTATAAAAATCTTCCTAAAAATCTTCATAAAAAATATCGTTCGATGAAACAGATAAACCAATGAGCAATATTTGAAAAAGAGATGGTAGCATATATTCGTATTTTTGAAAAATATCTCACATTTATTTACTGATATAACTAAAAATAATTGAAATTCAGATAAACACAAATGATTATATAAGCAAGATTCATGGATTACAAAAAAGTATCGTCGGGATTTGAACATAGGACATCTTGAGGCTAACTAAAACACGCTGCAATTAGGCAACTCAGACTTCTGACTTTGTCTCCATGTATTTTCACCATTATCGATAAACAACGTTACACACACTGTATAGTTTGACCGATTTTGAATGATGATTTTTAATAAATGATCAAAAAATGTTTACCATTTTCTTAGTCAGGTGTTTCATTTATTTAACAGAATTAATCCATTCTTTTTATTCTAAGACATTATCGTAATTGTTATCTTGCCAAACTTTTTACTACACCTTGATACTAAGTTACCTCGAGGTCACCTTGATACTTACTATTTAGAATAGCACGAACATAATCAATATCAAATCTTAATATGGAACTTCGTGACAATATGGCACGCTCCAATCTTGTTGTATCGGACTGTGTAAACGTTTGTGAAAACCAATCATTAACGACATAATGTCATGACCCCAATGTTATCAGTGTTTTGACTTAGGGCTGGTATATTTAAGTATCAACAAACTTTGCTGACGCTGTTCTTCCAGACAATCGTAAAAATGAATTTCTACATTGCTGCTTTGGCTCTTGCTGGGTGTATTGGTAAGTCTTTACACTTTCATTCGCCAGGAATAGTTTCTGATGTTGTTTTCTGGCTAATAACCGCTGAGTATGAAGCCGAGTTCTTTTCGCATGATAACAACAATTTTAACAATTGGGTTTGCAATTAAAAAAAAAAGTATATTTTGCTGTGATGCGCTCACTATTGGGATGACGTTGTATGTCGATTATTGAATAATTTTACAACGCTTTACCATTGATATGTGTCTATAAAATGATCAAGGAGAATCAATTTTTTTAAAACGTACATCAAATTGCAGTTTTCCGCCGACTTTCTCCACATGGACGCCACTGGACTACTTTTATTCTTTAACATAAAGTTAATTTTCAAAATTAACAATTTGCAACTCCAATTGCAGCAGAAAAAGCGTTATGTCATGGTTATGCTTTATTTTTGGAAACTTAACGTAGACAATCTTTAGACTATGACGAAGGTTGAGTTTAATAATTAACGTCGTTATGGGCCCTGGACATTGTTTTAACGTTTGTTAAATGCCATCACACTATCTGTTGCAGACATAAAACACACGTTCAGCCTAATGCGTTCTAGCGCATGTCATTGGATTTAAACCGTTACGTATATTTTCTTTTATCCCATCCTCAGACGTGCATTGTCGAAATAAACGACTGTGGGATATATTTGCGTTTATTTTCAGCAGTGTTGAAATAGAGCTGTCACGCGCGGCGGACTACTTTATTTTTTATTTTTACACGAAATGAATGTTAACTTGTCAAATAAATATACCATATATAAATGAAAGCCGAATTCCCAATTAAATGTATCTCAAAACAGGCTTTCCGTACTTTTATTTTTCATTCAATTGATTGCGCAATTTATGACGTATCTTGTGTGACGTAATTTCTGTGACGAAACACACCAGTTTAATTTTGACTCTGTAGAGTATATGACGTAGCGTGTGACAAAGTGGAAAGTTTATCGAGTTCATAAACACATTAATTTTGAAAAGTGATAAGAATGGCATAAGGGTCTTTATTTAAATATGCTAAAATAATTAGTAAAGACCCTAAATGCAAAATCGACAATTATTGTGTTAAAAGGATTATTTATGGATTTTAAAGGATAATTAAAGGTAAGATACTAGTTCGAACGTTTTTTGGTTTGTGTTTGTACTTTTCATCGTCTTTTCAACAGTACATATCGTTTTAACTGTATTTTTATTAGGATTGGATTAAGGTTGTCATTGAGTTAAGCGTGTTTTTATACCAAGTGACGATGAAGAAATCAATTTTGTTTTGTGTGCAGAAGTTTTAACTCGCCATAAAGGCATAAAAGCAAACAAAACTGACGAAAATAAACATGGTAATTACATAACTTTAGTGAGTAGAACAAGAAGCAGTAGATGTTTGACTTTGTTATGCCAGTAAGTAAAAAGTGTGTAAAAAAAGAGTTGTTTATAGACTAAAATTAGTTTACATTATCTGCGGGGATAAATGCTGAATCATGCCTGACGTAAGTTCAAAATGGCTGCCATTCTTTTGTTTATTGCAGTGGTGAAACTAGAATTTGAATTTGAACAAAAGCGTTTGTGTTGTACTTGAGTGTGTAACATTTGGAATGCTGATTAAATTTGAATCGAGGCATATAGCGATATTTTGTCTTGTTATTCTGCTTTTGCGTGGAATTCTTAAGGACTATTTCGAGTGGCGCAAACGGGAAAGATCACACACAATTTTAATATTACTTCGCAAGGTTAAATTCAGTTAATTTTATCTGATTTTGATTTTTGATTGCATAAGAAACAAATTAAATATAAAAAATGTGGGATAAATAGAATATTGATGGGATAAATCGAATACTAGGTCGGAGCCGAATAAAGCGCAGTTTATTTTTCTCGGCCCGAAAATCTGAACCACTCGCCAAGGCTCGTGGTTCAGATTTTCTTAGCCTCGCAAAATAAACTACGCTTTATTCGGCACCGACCTAGTATTCTCTATCTGTACAATCTTTCTCATTTCGAATATACAAATAGAGACAAAGATCGTTGCAATACTGTATTTAACAGTTGTATGATGTCAAACCTAGAAGTTCTTTACCCGAAACCTAACTTGTAGCATCACTTTGCCCGAAACCTAACTTGTAGCATCACTTTACCCAAAACCTAACTTGTAGCAGCATTTTTCAAAAGCCTATTCAGCAAACTAAGTAAAACAAGAATATGTTTCTACAATTTAATCGAGATTAACATATAAAATAACATACCGCGTTAATACATGCGCGCTGTTCTTAAAATCATTAAACAAACGCAGGAATGAAATCTTTTGAAATTATAAAGAAGCTAATTAAAAGCCTTTTAGATTCGTATTGTTAGATGTACAGTTTTTAGTTATGCTATTGGTAACTTACTATAAATAAAGGACTTTAAGTTTCATGATGACGAGAGAGGGTTCTCTCTTGATTCCGTGCCGTTAATGAATGTTTTGATATTCTTATGGGTAATTTATGTCCATTCAGTCCATATGTTTCTTGCAAGTTAACAAAGTAACCCGTAGAATAACATTTGTCTCCCGTTTCAGCGCTTGTGAGGTCGGAAAACTGCCATACTGTGGCCGACTGTTATGAGACCATCTGTCTTCATCTGGACCATCACATCACGTGTGACTGGCCGCAGGAGTGCAACAACGGCATCTGTCATGGCTGGTGCTCGTGTGGGACGCCGACAGGTAACACACCACTCATACTTACGTGGAGAATATCTAAAAATGGCTTATCCGAAATGCACTAACAATTTCGAACTTTTTTATCTGAAACTATTGCGGGTTTATGTAAATGGTAATTTCTTGTTAAGAAAACAAGGTATGAAAGGTCCGTGCGCAATTCTTTTTGCTGACTTGCAATCGCCAGTTGACTATTTCAAAATGAAATTTCCCGATTGCGATTTGTTGTTTGCTGATTGACATGTGCTTCTTGTTTAATGCCAATAGCTATTTTCATATGTCAGTTTCTCATTGTTTCCATTTCCTTTTCGGCACTTAGCAATAAGCAAATGTCATTCTGGCAAGGAGCAAGGACTTCCATAATTTAGCAACTAGCAATCGGCAGTTAGTAACTTGCATTCAGAGGGATTAAAAGGATGCAAAATTTATTGAAACAGAAAAGGAGTTGTTTGAGTTTAAAAAATAACTATAAAGGACTTTTTTCAATGAAACCAGAAGGCAACTTACTATACACACGCCTGCCTGTCTGGATTTTCACATCGTCTTATGACATATAAAATACACACTATCTTATATGTGTTTTAGATACTTGAGTAAGTTAATCTACTTTTCCAATTGTTCACAGAGTGCGGTGCCACTGGTGACTGTAGAGGAACTGTGAACTGCCATGACCACGAGAAGGAACCTCACTGCATTGAGGGCCGATGCAAATGCATTTCCATCGACAGCGGAAAATAATTGATTAATTTAAATTACCCTGTAAAACTCTTTACTTGTATTGTTTTTTTTATTTTTAAATACACATTTTTTCGGCCATGGCCTTCATCGGTTGTATTAATATAAACATAAAAATAGGAAGCGACGTCAACTTCATACAGAAACGTGACGTCGTTTTGCGGAACATGTCTAGTACACATAATATTTAACAATACAACGATGGATCAGTGTTGAAACAAGGGCCTATTTTATATAAAACAATGTGTGAACAAGTGGACAACAACTGAAATTCTTGAATGTTATAAGTTACAAACATTTCAATAGACCAGTGCAATGCCGACATGTCTTTTTTCACTATTCAACTGAACTACTGATTAATTTGCCATCGGTTGCTATCATTTTAATTTTACCACTGAAATACTCAAATGTTGATCGTTACTGTCACTAAAATATAAAACTGAACTACTGAAAAGTTTTAAGATACTGTCATTTCAATAGACAACTCAGATACTTACATTTATTTCTAGGGACAATTCAAATGCATTTAAATTTTAATAGAAAGCTGAAAATCTAATTAAAAATGGTTACTATCATTTCAATAGTCAACGAATATGATGACCTGTTATTTGTGACTGTCATTTCAGTGGAAAACTAAAATACTGGAGTATTATAGATAACTGTTATGTCTTTAGACACTCGAGAAACTGATATAGTAGTTTTAACTGAAATTCGCAGACAACTGAAATAATAAAATATAAGAGAGTGATAATATAAACGCTCCTGGTTACTCATGCAATATTTGTGAAGCATGATGACAAAATAATATTTTTCATTTCCGTAAATAGAATTTACAGGAAAACGCTGAACCAACTGTCCCGCACTTCCTTGTTGAACGTCACTTTGCTCCATTTGACAACATATCTGGCTTTATGTAATTCCTTATCAGATTCGCAAGAAAGCGGTGACCCCAGTGTTATACTTGCTTGTATTCTCGTAACCGAACGGCAACCTTTAAGGTCAAACTGAACAGGTCGGTTCGCAATCTCTTTACAGAATTCGAAAAATAAAATTGCACTAACGTCAACATATGACTTACGAAACAAAATATGGAACGGGACCTTGTTTTAAAGGTTCTTGTTCACATATGTTAGCATATTTCGAAAAATATAATTAAATGCACCTCACGCAAGTATATTTTTTTTTTTGAAAAATGTAGTATAATTATAATATAAGAAAAGAAGAATAAAATAAAGCCTATAACTGAATTTGAAACAAGGAATTTTAAGAGCCATAAATAATACACCTACACTGAGTATTTCTTTTTTATTATAAACAGCCTTTTTGGGAAACTCTTTTTAGACGCAAGTATTTTCCAAATAATCAATCAAAAGCGTTACAAACATTTTTATGTCCCCCAGTCTATACTGGGGGACATATTGTTTTTGCCCTGTCCGTTTGTTGGTTTGTTTGTTTGTTTGTTGGTTTGTTTGCACAAACTTTAACATTGGCCATAACTTTTGCAATATTGAAGATAGCAACTTGATATTTGGCATGCATGTGTATCTCATGGAGCTGCACATTTTGAGTGGTGAAAGGTCAAGGTCAAGGTCATCCTTCAAGGTCAAAAAAATCATCGATAATGAATATATGAATAATTAACTGCAAATATACAGACAAAGCGACTTTTCAAATACGTTCTCCTATTTAATTTTCTGATCTTTGCATTACTGTTTTGCAACACAATCATCCGTCGAGTCAATCTGCATGGATGTGAGTTTTTGTCTCAATTAAGAAAACAAGCATGTCTTGAGAAAGATCATGCTACTGATAGTAATACTGTTTTTTTAAACCGAGTTTTTGTACAAAAAATGTTAAGAAACTTAACCCATGTATGTCTAGCGTCTAGAAAAAAGGCATTGGCAAACATAGTAGATCCAGATAAGACGCCGCACGATGCGGCGTCTCATCAGGGTCTGCGCTGTTTGCTTAACGGAATTTCTGTAAAAAATATTCTAAATATAGAAATAAATATATTAGACATCCCTAATCTTGGAAATAAATTGATCCAATTTAGAAGGATGGGAGATTCCACTATGCATACATGGGTTAAGGAATTACTAGCAGCCATAAAATGAATGTTAATTATTGGCAGAGTATACTATGGTCAATGGTTGTATTGTACTTGAAATATGCCTCTTAAAAAGCATAGCCCCATTAAGACTACCGCATAAAATGACTCAGAGAAAGTTTGAGTAACCATTATAGCACGGTAAAGTTCCATTTGGGTCAAAATGCTCTTGTTGCTTACTAATGTAAAAACATATAACTTAAATTAAGACTTTTGCTGACATGATAATTAATTTGGCTTTGCATATATTTGCAAAATGTCCATCCAAAAACGCTCATAGATTCATAAACTAATGCATACATTTCATTCACACGAATGTTATAACATTCCTGACTATGAACAAATTTGGGCACATCGATTACATAATTGAAAATCGTCAATAAAAATCGGCCGTGGCGTAGTTATATGTCAGTCCGGGCGTACCACTTTTTCTTAAAAATGTGAAAAAACATGTTATAGTTTTAAAAATAAACAGTATCTTATGCTAGAAGTCTAGTTATTTAATTTATTAACTTTGTCTTCTGCCTTTTAACAAAATAAGAAAAACAGAAATATACTTAAGCGGACAATTACAGAATGGGTATATACATTTATAAATTATTCCAGCTTTATTTGGGAATGACTTGTAAGTCTTCCTTGAGATTTTCAAATGAAGCAATCGCTGCGCTTTGCAACCGGCCTACAATGAGCACATTAACTGTGATAACAGTCAGACACCCTTAAGTTAGTCGTGTTCACATGAACTCTATGGAACTCAAATCTATATGCAATTTCCGGAACCTTCTGTAGGGGGTATCGATCGCTTACCACGTAAGGGAACCGAGTTTGATGGCCTATGAATACACTTTTGTTTTCAAAATGAACGGAATTGTGTGCTTTCTCAGAATGTGTTTTTGGTACCGTGTTTCGTATATTAAGTTAACCTTAATCCAAACGTTGTGTGCGAAGATTTCCGAATGGACATTTCATAGCTTCAGTAAAGCGAACACTACGGAAAAAGTCCGAAAATTATTATGTGAAACAAAATGTCATAAACTGACTCAATATTCCAATTTCGGATCAGTTGTAACATTTAAGCACGTGATTACATTATAAAAACAAACTAGATCAAGTCCGCAAAAAAACGATTGCGTGACTTATCAATATGAACGGCTTTAAATCAAATAAATATGATTCGCTCTTAATTATAAGGGGTTTTCAACCTATTTGTGTATCTTTTAAGAGTGCATTATCCAGTAAAAGTCACCCGTATATAACGTTAGCGTTAACAACCCTCTAAAGTTGTTTTATCCCTATTAAAAGTTGCTTTTCTCGAATTATACTTTATTTACATGAAGGCCATGACATCACTTAGGACCGTTGTTAATCACACTGTATCATGTTAAGATGATTGCAACAATTTTGTTTGAAGGCTGTGTTCAAAATAATATGTAACTCAAGAAACAAAGTCAATATTAATTATGAAATACATTAATGTCGAATGCCTGTCATATTGACCGGCTACAATCGCAAAGTTTCCTCCGTGTCTCATATTGCCGTAGATTGTTTGTACAAGGCCTTAGATAAACAGTTTAGATAATAGAAGTATTGTTCTAGCTTTAAGAAACAATAAACCGTCGGAGACGGGTGATGCTCCCCAATGTTTTTTTTTGTCACAATATTGCACTATATTTTCAGATGAAAGGTAATCATCCGACCATATTCGGTTGATAATATGCACATGTCCTGTTGGTAGTGAAGCTTCCCATAAAGTTTCATTGAATTCCCGTAATAAGTTGCTGAGAAATAGCTCGGACAAGAATTGCACTATATGTACAATGGACAATGTCAAAGGGCCATCACTCTGTGAAAAATCATCCGACCAGAACCGGCTGATAATATGCACATCTCCTCTTGGTAGTGAAGCTTCCCATAAAGTTTCATTGAATTTCAGTCATTAGTTGCTGAGAAATAGCCCGGACAAAAATTGTGCACGGACGGACGCACGCACGGACGGACGAACGCACAGACGAAGCAGCGACTATATGCTCCTCCCAAAAAAATTGGGGGAGCATAATAAAACATATGCCGGTACAAACAAAGCTGACCTTTTCATTATCCTTTCAAAATACCAAATCAACCGTCATTATTTGAATACCGATGGATAAGTGGGTTTGAACCAACGTCTTTTCACCGACGTGCTTTTATTTGTCACTGAAAAATAAACATATATATTCTGCGTTCTGAGAAAACTGGGCATAATGCATGTGCGTTAAGTGTCGTCCCAAATTAGCCTGTGCAGTCCACACAGGTTTATCAGGGACGACACTTTCCGCTTTTATGACATTTTTCGTTAAGAGGAAGTCTATTCTTAGCAAAAATCCAGTTTAGACGAAAGTGTCGTCCCTGATAAGCCTGTGCGGACTGCACAGGCTAATCTGGGACAACACTTTGCGCACATGCATTATGCCCAGTTTTCTCAGAACGCGACACATATGATCATATGGTTAGCCAATTCAGTCGTTGATTGACAAGTCGAAAGAAATCAATTCAAAAGACTTCACTTAATCTTCGTCGCTCGCCTGTGTACTTTTTTTCAGTTTAGTCTTGAGTAAATCAAATTATACAATTAAATTCCATTAAAATATTAAAATATACTTAAAATCATGTATGCCATACCCTCTCTATAACAATCCAATATCCAATCCGTCGCCGCAAACATCTACTGTTGTTGTTGTTTTCTTATTGTGTCAATCTTAACATGGGAGGCAACTAATATAAGTCTTCTTCATAATTTCATCGGAGTTGTTGAATCTTTAAGTTTAACAGAACCTGTGATTGTATTAATTGTGCACACTATTCATTGTGGTAGAAACCACTTTCTTTAAGGTATAACGACAATGTAGCTCTATCAAAACCGTCACATTTTGCATACGTTTATTTAGTCAGGAGATTAAAAGAACATTCACATTGTACATTTTACTTAACTTCTTTTAAAAAGAAATGTCTTTTAAAAATATATTTGGCGTCTGAAATAATTAAATTTAAACAGGCCAATTAAATTAAGTTATAATGCAAACATATTTAAACAATAAGACAAACTTTAATAAGAATAGCATACAATACTAAAAACACTTAATAAACGTTCATTCTCATGATATAAAATTTATATACGTTAACATCTATTTATAAGATTCTTTACTGAATATACATGTATATGTATAAAATCTCGATTTATTTAATAAGATATCTTTGGTTAATTTATTAAGAAATGAATTATTTAATTTACAAAAAAAATGTATTTAATATAAATGGTTCATGACATAAAGAGTAAACACAATACGCAACTGCCAATTGTGTGTGGACTTAAAAATCCTCTGTATTGACTCAAACATTATTGTTCTCAGAACGCGTGTGTGTGAATTGTGTCCATATTTTATGGTAAGTTTATTCGTGATGACCCATTTATGCCTAGCGTCTAGAAAAAAGGCCTTGGCAAACAGCGTAGACCAAGATAAGACGCCGCATGATGAGGCGTCTCATCTGGGTCTACGATGTTTGCCTAGCCCTTTTTTGTAGACGCTAGGCATAAATGGGTTAAAATGATCAACACATATATGAATTCACGACTTAACATTTAAATGATTTGAGTTTTGATATACTTCAATTAAAGTATAACAATGTTGGGAAAACTATTAATTTTTAGCAATTGTTATGGGTTTTTTTCTGCGAGGCAAAATAGTTCGACGCAAATGCAGGGACGACACTTTCCGTCTAAACTGAATTTTTTCTAAGAAGAGTCTGTTTTTAAAAGAAAAGTACAATACAAGCAGAAAGTGTCTTCCCTGATTAGCCTGTGCGGACTGCGCAGGCTTATCTGGGACGACACTTGCATTTCATCCCCTTTTGACAGAGCGAGGCTAATTTGTAATTGCATCATTATACGAAAAACTAAGGGAAAGCATGAACGTTATGCATGTTATATATCTATGTTAAACATAATTGAGATAGGCTGTAGGTAGAAGAGTACTTTATATAATCAAGAGCTCGATGGATTTCCAGTTGTAATTTTTCCGGCGTAACTGTCTTACTCAGCTTTCGACCTCTCTTGACAATTATCAAAAGCCAATCAAAGACATTTCCCGTCAGTAGAACCGCACAAATACAGTTTTATTACTGCTTTTGCCAAATCGAAAATTATAGGCGTGCAGCATTTTTATCCGATATTTTTATCGGATATTGTATTGATCTCCGCTTTTTTTTTGATCGGACCATATTTCATCCTACACTATTAGCACTAAAACCTTGAAAATTACAAACCTGGTAGCTATGAGCATATGTGCAACGGTTACGGTGATGGAATTTTGATCTGACCCCTGGGTCAAAAGTTATGGGTAAATAAAAGGGTAAAATGGGTAAAAAAAAACTCATTTTACTAACAACATGCGACGCACAGGATAATAACTTTTGACCCAGGGGTCAGATCAAAATCCCAAATAGTGCACCGTCGCACATATGCTCATAGCTACCATGTGTGTACGTTTCAAGATTCTAGTGCTAATAGTGTAGGAGGATATAGAGGAGAATGGGGGTTGGGATGGGGCCCAACATTTTGTTTTAACATAACTTCTTCATTTATTCACCAATTGACGTGACGTCACTTTAATTAAGACTGTTGATTGGTGCGCCAGCTCATCATGTGTATATGAGATACGATAGTTTCACGTTCAACATTCTGCTAGCATCGTCGCAAAACGTAACTAGAAATGACGCGGCAGATACCGACGCGTATCCCCACGCCGCGACATGGATGGTCTTAAATTCAATACACTGTGTACGTGTCCCTTTGTCTTAGCCAAAGAATGTATAGTTCCACGCCATGTCATTACATTTTGATATGGTCTGATGCGTACTAATACGATTTACATCGTGTAATATTTGCTATCTCCCTGTTGTTACCTATCCTGATATACTTATGAAAAGTCGTATTATATAGTTTTATATTGACATATCGCTAGTTTGAAGTATTAGACTTTATGTTTGCAATAGTTCCAGCACAAAGAGTGTGCAAAGATTGTGCACTTCTTTCAAAAGATATACGTTCTTTTCCCAGGATATCACGGTCACCGACTGTCTTGAAATCGTCTCTGAAAGCCAGAATAGGCTACCGACATTTGCTCGTTTGCTAATAATAAAGCAGTCTGGCTTCAATTTTCTATCGAAACTGATCGAGGTCAGATAAGACCACAATTAAAACGAAATGAAGAAAGAAAACCGCGCCTTAATCAAATTATAACATTCCATATATTCAATGGTGGCGAACAAACTAATGTTAGCCCTTTGAGCGCTGGAACCGAATTTTGAAGGCCTATGCAAACAGTTTGGATCCAGATGAGACGCCACAGAACGTGGCGTCTCATCAGGATCCAAACTGTTTGCTATTCTGATAGTATTCATTGAAAAAAAAATCANTTGATGGACTTGAAGTATGCTTTTAATAACCTACGTTTCTACAATCTCTATATTCCAAGAACAGTTTAATGAGTTTGCTTTTTTGTTTGATACGAAACTGAAAGTCTTCATCACAATGTTAATATACGACCAATCAACATTCATTGTTGATTGTTGTAGTTGTTGCTGCTGCTGCTGCTGCTGACGATGATGATAATGATGATGATCAAGTTGATGAAAACCTTAAAAAAAGTTTAACAATTGAAGTTAAGAATACAGTTCATATCAGCGATGAATCAAAAGTGGCGTTTGTTTAATTGAAGTGAAAAGGTGCACATTTTTATATTTTAAACTGAATAATCCAATTAGTGCATTGGGGTTAAGTTAATAGAGAGAGTGATTGGATCAAAAAGAATGAATGAGTTATTGGCTAAGATGAAATGAAGGAATAACTGGCCACATTGCACGCGCTATGTATTCCAAATGTTATAACAGCCGTACATATTGTAACAGGTGGAAATCATGAATGTACAATATTCTTCAAAAAAAAAGTTATGTTTCAAGTTCCTGTATAATTAACACGCTGCGTTGTATAGTCATGCATTTGAACGGCTTCCCCTGTAAAGTAGCACGATTCGTAACCAATGAAATTGCATATATCGCAGCATTTCCCAAAACGCTACTTTAAGCTATACAAATTACGTCAAAATACTTTGGGGAATCCCCGGTCTATTTCACCTATTTCTTTACTATACTACCCCGGCAAAATATTTTATCTTTTATAGCTGTTGCACTCTCGACGTGTTAATGTAGGTAAAACCTGTCGAGTTTAAATTCGTTGTTATTAGATATCGTACGCTTTTAGTGTTCAGTGCGTATTTTACACGGAGGTATTGTCGGGCGAATTTCATGTATGTATATTTAGCAATTTGAAATCTTTGTTTTCCCAAAGTTTCCTCTTTCTTGACACGTGGGATTTTTGTTTTAAATTTTATCTTCTAAATTTAAGATACGTGTTTAGTATGTTGTGATAATAAGCAAGGTTAATTTGCATATGCTAGTTGTTATAGTTTTTGTTTAACCCATTTATGCCTAGCGTCTAGAAAAAAAGCCTTGGCAAACATCGTAAACCCAGATGAGACGCCGCATAATGCGGCGTCTCATCAGGGTCTGCGCTGTTTGCTTAAAGGAATTTATGTAAGAAACATTCTAAATATTGAAATAAATATACTAGACATCCCTAATTTTGGAAATAAATTGATCCAATGTAGAAGGATGGGGGAGTCAACTAGGCATAAATAGGTTAATAATATCAAAGCAAACGCGCTTGCTGAAGTTGTATTACAGGGTTGTGTTGTTTTTTAACAAATATTGTTGGGATTAAAATACTATAACTTTTATTTGAAATTAGATTTTGTTCTGATCACATACATTTGAGCCACGCACTGGGAAAACACGGCTCAATGCATCTACGTAAAGTGGCTTCGTAGATTAGCCTGTGCGGTACGCACAGACTAATCAGGGACGACACTTTCCACTTAAATGGAATTCTATGTTTTACGGAAGTCTCTTCTAAACGAAACTCCCGTCTGGTTAGAACGTGTCGTCCCTGATTAGCCTGTGCGGGCTGCACAGGCTAATCTGGGACGAAAATTGTCGCACATGTATTAAGCACCATTTGGCCATACCATACTGAGCATTCTTTGGTTTAAAGTTATTGCAATAAATGTGTTTTATTAGAGTGCTTCTATAGTTAATCGGAAAACTTTCTAAGAAGAAACTTCACCACCAATATAGATTACTAAATTACAATTTCAGAATTGATGTCGCAGTTTGACATAAAATGTTTCGCTTTGAGCAAAAACGTTAATAAGAATAGTAAAACGACACTAAAGTAATTGAAGAAATTAAAACGACCCCCATTAATCAGTTTGATTGTGCAAAGAGTTTCAATCGCGAATCCGTCTGCTGAATATTACTACATTGCAGGTGTAATTATGTACTAAAATACCAGGTGAGGTTAATATTCTCGTTAATGTGTCGTGTTCTGAGAAAACTGGGCATAATGCTTGTGCGTAAATTGTCATCCCAGATTAGCCTGTGCAGTCCGTACAGGCTAATTAGGGACAACAATTTCCGCTTTTATGGAATTTTTCGTTTAAATGATATCTCTTTTTAGCGACAATCCAGTTTAGGCGGAAAGTGTCGTCCCTGATTAGCCTGTGCGGACTGAACAGGCTAATCTGGGACGACACTTTACGCACATGCAGTATGTCCAGTTTTCTCAGAACGCGACTCGTTTGCATGCACATTTTGAAACGGCGTTTTTCGAAAATGTGACAGTTGACAGAAAGAATCATCTTCTTTAACATTCATCGACTCACTGAAAAACATAATCTTTGCAATATACAAGTTCACAGAAGTGCATGGTACGCAATTTTAACTTGTTTTATGTCTGTCGAATGTGAAGTGTTTACTTGTAAGTTCTGGTGCATAGGAATACAACTGCGATTACCTACTTATAAAATCTTACACTCTAATTTTTTTTTTCAGTTTCATAGTGTATTTAGCGCCCAGTTTGTTGGGCAACATTTGCATGATAAATGTGTTCTTTGTCTATAAAACAAAACTGCGCTTATCATGTAAGAATATGTTTAAAACAGCGTTTTGAAATACATTTAATTTATTTAATCGTATGGAAATTATAGAAAGCTTATGAAACGTATGCTATGAGTGATCCTCAACTGAAACCATTGCAGACAAAGATATCATAAATATTAAAAAAAAAAAAAAAAAAAAAAAAAAAAACATGGTTAANAAAAAAAAAAAAATGCTGAAAACGATGACATATTCGCACGCGAATGTCAACGTAAGATTATCATAATGCCTAAATGACATTTGCTTTGTATTATTAATATTGGACGAAATATTGTTCAACTAAACATAATAAACATGACGTCATTGTAAAAACAGTATAAGCTCGATTTATTCTAGACTCTATCAACATATATTTATATATGCATTTTCTATGCAAATAAGTCTTTAGTGTCGATGTTTATTTCTCAGTTTTGTGAGAAGCATGTTATATCATTTGAATTTACCTATAAAAATACATTTTACTGAGCAAGTNTTATTATCATAAGGTCAGGTTATGTTTATAAACATGTGTTTGTACTATATTAGTCAGTTCATGTCTAAAGATCATTAATACAACGGCGTGTTGATACAAGATACAATCCTAACAATGGAAAAGATAATGTTATCTTGTATGCACCGGATGGTGAACATGCTATCGGGCAATCTACGTAGTTTACTTCGCTATCGATTTTAATGATTGAATAGTAATAATATTTCGAAGAAAAGCTGTCACTGAAAACGTGCTCGTTCCTTAAAGCGGAAAAAAAAACACAAAAATAACAATCCGAGAGTCAAAGGGTCAAATTTCATCGATCGAAAGCCTTACGTATAACTATTAAATTGGTTGCTAAACACACAAACACACAAACACACACACACACACACACA
>VMBQ01005164.1:0-16417 GCA_007657795.1 Dreissena rostriformis
TGGTTTAAATGTGAAGAATAAACGGCGGAAAACACAGCATGCGTTCGTCTGTTGTGAGCGCAGAGCGTTACATAGTAAACTAAGCGATGTTATTATCCTTTTCTGGATTAGTTGAGCTTTTTTATTTTTTTTCAAAAGTGACAAGGCGTTTGTTTCCGGTTACCCCTTGTTTGTTTCCGGTTACCCGACCGACCTTGTCAGTTTACCCCCAACTGCAATTTTTTTATCAAAAAAATAAATAAATAAATCAAAAATCGCGAGTGGACAACAACGATATTGTTTTACACTATTCGGTCGTGATTCATCCCAAATGGCCCGAAGTTTATACCACGCCGATATCATTGAAAATGGCCGTCTGATCGAGCGTGGTGGCTTGACACGAAGGCTGAGACGCCATTTTGGAATTCAGCGTAGCGGAAAAAATCCAATGACGAGGCAAAGTCATATTTATATAGAATGAAACCTGACTTATTTTAAAAGGTTAATACATTTTAAACATTATTTCAAATTATTGTTATTTAATTTTCGGTAGTTTTTTTATAATTTAATTATTAAAACCGATCGTTCCCTCGATGCGAAGTTTGACAGCTTCGCTTTTGTTTTTATGTAAACGTTTCCTTGTTTTATTAAATGAAATCATAATCTCAAGTGTGAAACAGTACTTGATTATCTCAATAAGGTCCTTATCTGTAAAATCTTGAATTATTTTGTGCACAACTTTCATTCAAATTATTTAAAACATGTTGCTCTTTTTTTTTGAGCCCGTAACCGGAAACATACATGTTTTTTTGTTAGGCCCAATTAAAAATTTGCAAGTTCTATATAAAAAGATGAAATAAATAACATCCTTTATTTTTATACGGTACATAAATAATAGTGATACAGATCGTACAGTATACGGCCCTATGTAAATTATGCGTACACGTTACACCGTAATGCCTTCTTCTGATTTGTTGATATTTAAATTTGTTTCTTAACATGGCGAGATGTCATTGATTGTATTGCGATTTAAGCAGAAGTTTAACTGAAAAATGTATGCCTTTCTAACTTCAATTTGACGATATTTGAGGTAAAATTGGACTTTTGAACTAAAACTTTATGAGTTGGTATTAAATGTTATTTTGCAATTTTACGCAAATTGATGAACATTTAAACTTTCTGGTTTCCACCACGTAATTGGTCCTTGGACGATGAGACGTTCCAAAGAATTAAGCCCATATAAAAAGTATCTCTAAATTCTTTGCACGTCTTATAAATAAGACTACCCTAAAGTAGGCTAAATATATGGAGTACCATTTGGGTCGAAAGTCAACAAGACCTTCTAGGTAAACATAAATTTGTACTTCAAAGTACATATTGTACTTCGAAGTACAAAAAATGTACTTCGAAGTACAAATATGAAATACACTTTGAAGTATATATTTGTACCCCGAAGTACAATTTGTACTTCAACGTACATGTTTGTACTTCGACGTACACATTTTCTGAACAGCCAATCAAAACACTTGTCTCTTGAGCCGCTTTTCCTTCAGATTTATTCATAATAAATGTTTAAAATCTCTATTTTAATTGAGGACAAAATGATTAAAATGTATGCCAAATTGAAAGAAAAAAAAAACAAACAATTAAAAATAAGTATCTACTGAAGCGGTCGTTACGGTCGTTTTTAATGGCAATTTTGTTACTATTTATAGTAAAGTATATAATAATAGATAATAATGGCGACACTCAAGTATTACTATGATGCGAAGCCTGAGAATTAAAGAAAATTAACCGATAAAGAATGATCAGAAAATTAAAAAAAAATGAAACAAATCAGAATGCTCAAAATTAGCTGGGACAGACTATAATCTTCGTTTCACAAAAGTTATAATTTGGAGTTAGTGCTAAATTCACAACACTGTTCGTTTTCCTTTGTTTACATTTCTAACCGAAGTGAATGTAACATTGTTTAACATGCGGATCAAAGCAACAGATGTAAGGCGTCTTCTGATTGGCTAATGCTCAAGGGTCGGTAAAAACTGTACCTCAAAGTACAATTTTGTACATCAAAGTTCATTTTTCTTTTTGCCTAGTAGGTCTTGTTGACTTTTGACCCAAGTGGTACGCCATATAAACAGACGTAGTTCGATAGCCTGCTGAGACTGTGCATGAAGGCTAAACTCAAAACTGTCTGAAACTGATGTTGAAAAGATCATTGATATATTTAAGAAAAAGGACAGAGACATTCAGCTTTAAATATTACATTCATACATACAGTTGTATTCATATAATAAATATCATAAAATATAAGTGTGATTTTTTAATTCATCCCTTTCCCTAAAAAACTACGCTTTTTTCTCCTTTGGACAGGCCCCACCACGATTCCCCTTTAGGAGTAAAAAAACACTGCAGCTACAATACAGATGTTTTCACTTCTTTCATTTTCCCACATGCACATTTACAGCTGATGAAAAACAAGTAATATTCATTTGCGACTAGAAACTATCTTCCTATATCACACAGTGCCTATACCACGTTACTTTTTAAGATCTCACAGATCTGTGTTGGGAGAAAATATCAACAAACGTGCGACCCAGGTCACATTTTTAAGGATGTCTTTTTAAAAAGTTCACCATTTTTAATGGGATAAAGTGGAGAGCCCGCCCTTATTCGTGAGAGTTTTCTATAAGAATCATGATTTTTTTAAACAAATAAGTATTTTATCCAGTAAAGTGCAACCGCATGTTTGTAATATGAAGTCCCCACACTGATCTGACATTTTTCTAACCGTTCAAACGCGCACTTTACTGAAAAAATACTTATTTGTTAAAAAAAATCATGATGCCTATAGAAAACTCTCACGAATGAGCGAGCTCTACACTGTTGATAGTATTCTCCCAACACAGATCTTAAAAAGTCATGTGGTATAGGCACCATTTATCAGATAAATGATTTAAAAGGCAAACATATCTGACTTAACTTCATTGGATAATTGCGTTTTTATGACAAAAATCCTTCAATTTTAACTGCGGTAGCAAAAACAACACCACTGTCAGCCATTATTGCTTATTTTATTTGTCAGGTTGATCCGCGGTAAAAAGGTTAAACAGCATTAATATAAAATTGAACATGAATGAACAAACATCTGACATACCATTCAAAGTAACAATCAATAAAGTATATAACAATTTAAATATGTGAAAAATGCATGTATTGTTTTTTGGGACACTATAATGTGGAAGTGTTCCTAAATTCTTGACATAGTGCGTGTTTTGCTAATCAAAAAGTGTAATGCATCAAATAATACAGAAAGTTGCCTCTGATCTGACTGTATATGATGATCAATTTGACTGCCATTATAGGTGTTAGTTAAAAATGTGCTATTGAGGTGTAAAAAAATCCTTCCATCAAATTATGCTGCTTATTTCAGTCATTTCTGCATTGAAAAGCACTGTTGAAGAGTTTTTGTGGTGACTATCAATCAACTTCAAATCCTGGTAGACTTTGCTTTGTTTTTTTTTCTATAAGTTTATGATATAAGAAGCAACAAATTGAGTTATGGTAGCAAGAACTTACGATAAATATATACAATAACTGGAGGGTAAGAACTCCAGCTTTACTCATTTTGGTGTGTTTGTTGTACATATGAATGTGTCTTGTCTAGTGCATTTGTCTCGTAACTCACTGTTTATAGAGTCGTTCCTTTCCATAAATAAAATACTATATGCAATTATAAAGTTACTCTGCAGCTGGTGCAGCTGAAGTTTCATTTTGTGAATATTTGTATTGTTTGAGTGTGCATTGCCTTTTGTTTGAGAAAAAAATATATTGCCTTTTGTTTGAGAAAAAAATATTTTTCAAAACTTGATTATATTTTGAGGCACATGATGTTAAAGTGTTACTAATTATCCCCACACTTTTTGAAAAAAAGGTGGGGATATTGTGGTTATCTCCGCCGTCCGTCCGTCTGTCTGTCTGTCTGTCTGTCCGTCTGTCTGTCCATCCTGGCCAATATCTCCTCCTACACTATAAGCACTAGAACCTTGAAACTTACACACATGGTAGCTATGAGCATATGTGCGACCCTGCACTATTTGGAATTTTGATCTGACCCCTGGGTCAAAAGTTATGGGGGTNGGGGGGTCAGTAGACCCCAAAACTAAACATTCTGGTTTTCTGGTTATTAACAAATGAATAATATTTTTTCATATTTGCGTTTGATGCCAAGATTGCATTTGTTACTTAGTTAATAACTACTTAAGTAGAAATTTTACATGTACATTTTTTTAGTGGCGACACAGGGTTCCCGACTGACTTTTCACAGCTTCAGAATGCCCAGTTCACACAATATGAGTTTTCTAACTCACAAGGGCAGTCACAAGATTTCTTCTCGCAGCCTGAAGACTTTCCTGCGAGACCTTCTGCAGAGGTAGTGCTGTAGATGTAGATAGTTATGTGGTGGAGTTTTCCATATGTTTCCATATGTTTCAATGACTGCCAGAATATCTCTTAAAATGATTTTTTTTTTCACTTTGTATAAAGTTATTCCCCAAAGTTTGAAGAATAATGCTACACAGTCAATTTTCTGATTTAGGCAAGCCACTTTTAGCATATGATAATGTCAAATTATCATTCATGCCTTGTTGAATTGGTTTAAGTTTGGATTACACTTGAACATTTTAAAGTATAACCTTTTCTGCAGAATGACATTTTTTTTTTGGCCATTGATTGTGATTATAAGTACCATGCATTTGAAACTTAAAAATGATCAACTTTGTTTATCTGCTATTGATGGCAATGGTTTGCTTTTACTCTAATATGTTTCTTGTCATTTTTTCTTAGGGACATCGCCAACAATATGAAAAGTATATATCCAAGCCTGCGTTGTTTCGAGGCCATGGTCGTAGCCAAAACAGTCAAAATAACACAATTTCTATTCCACAAACGGTCAAATCTGTTGATTTTAGCAGTACCAATGCTCAGCAACAATTAAGCATCCAGAAAGCAAGAGCAAAAGAGAGAGATGACAGGTACTAGCTTTTATTCATACAAATCTTTTTCAATTGGATTCATGTCTGTCACGTAATTTCAGTAGTTAATAATGTAAGAACAAGAAGCTACTAGAATGTTGCAGAAGTTGATATTTATAAATAGTTGTAAGAGTATATAGAGAAGCTTCAAGGTAATAACAGTAACACAAACAATAGACAAAGTTATATTGACATGTGTAAATTGTTTGACAAAAAGAGTAAAGATGACACAGATTACATATTTTTCAGATTTTAAATAATATAGAAATGGTGCATTATAATGCATTATTAGGCATAAGTAAGCCACTACTTTGTAACTTAATACCACATGTAACATCAGTTTTGAAGATCATTTTCATAATATATTTGATTGTTAAAACAATTGGATCTTGCTTTATGAGTTATAAGTAATCACTGTATGAACAATCATCACCACCGTTTTCCATTACTTAATTCAACGAATTTTATATAAATAAAACGGGTATTTATAGCATATTTTTGTCCGCAAAATGTTTTTAATTATCAGCTTTATTTACATTGTTTTTTTGTGTTTAATTGTGTCACACATTCTGACTATTTTCAAACATCATTCTGATAACAGGTCCCTTATGTGAACATCAATCTGATAACAGGTCCCTTATGTGAACATCAATCTGATAACAGGTCCCTTATGTGAACATCAATCTGATAATAGGTCCCTTATGTGAACTTCAATCTGATAACAGGTCCCTTATGTGATATCATGGACGTGTTGCTTCCGATTTACCAAAATGTTGGGACAGTCTGTACCCATCTTGACAAATTTAGGAGGTGGTATATCGCTCCCTGGAGGGAAAAACATTATGTCAGCTGACTATTCTTAAAATTTAAGAGGGGATTGAGACACGTGTCTGTAGATGGTTGTTAACACTTCTTTTGAATTTTTTTAATTATGCAAGTTACTTTTAGAACAGTGTAATAGTAATGTTGTTGAATGGTAAAAAGTTAACATACACGTTTTCATTCAGATAAGACTGTTGCTAGAGCAAATATCGAATTTCAATAGTTCTTCATAAAGAATTTCTGTCTGTAACATGATCAAATATAGTGCTTTAGATTACATTTTATGAATTTTACTCAACAAAGTAAAATTGCATGAACGTCAAAATCTTAAATGAAGCGTTAATTTGAATACTAGGACCCCTTTATTTGTCTCACAAAATTTCAGCGATAAGGCGCTGCTAAGGGGAGCGTCTAAAATTGATATCTGATTGGTTGTTTGCACGCTTATCATCTACTTTAATTGACAGCTGGCAAGTGGTCAATATTTTTTGTGTCAGTCTCGCAGATAAATTGACTTTTGTATTCATTTAAGCGAGAATTTAACAATCCAATGACACTAACGTATCAAAATCATAATGCTTTGTATGTTTTTCCAGGAGTAAAATGTGGTAACTGGTTATTAATAGGAAATGCACGTTTAATGATCGGTATGTATCCAGTACCTGTACATACTATCCCCATATCGCAAGCCTTGCTTTGGAATCATCAATCAATTATTGCGGTGTAATAAGCAATAACAATGGGAATGTGGCAGAAAAGTCTAACATAAGGTTTCTCATTCAAATGCCTTTTTTACCAGTGTAGCCTGCTGTAGCCTTTTGACTACATTATGTTTACTCCCTTATTTTGTATTTCAGGGACATGCTTAACAGCATTGTTAACATAGTGAAGGAATGTTCAGATGAGGTAATGTGTTCTTTGAGATTTGGATCATCTTTGCTAGAGTGGTTATGGCATCTGTTGAACTGTAAGTAAATTTACAGAAAACATTTTGGAAACATTGATTTGGCATGAATTTGTTTTTAAATAGTTTGTCATGAGTTTATTACAAAATAGTGAAAAATTGTGGCGATTCAGGATCATGGACTGGGGATTTTATTTATTGTTATTGGGTATCAAAGGTTAATGGCAAAACTAATGTTCCTAATCTGTCTACCAGGTGTTTGTTATAAGAAAGATGGTCTATAAACAAAATTAATATGAAAATGGTGTAAAGGTCCCATTAAGAAAACCCTTATTTCACTTATTAAAGCGAAATGATAACTTTTAAAACCTTTTTTCATTATTGCTATTGTTGCTCTTCAGGTGAAGCATAATCTCAGCACTTTGAAGACATCCGAAGACTTCAACAGTGAAAGCCTAAAAAATTCAATCAAATCCTGTAAGATCTTTTGTTATTTTTGTTTAATTTTGAAAAAATAAAAACTCTTCAAATATAGTATCATTTAGATGCTGTACAGGGTGTTACTGAGTTACCATGAAGGATGTCTCAAACGCAGTAGATGGATCTTAGATTTCCTGTTGGATAATAAATGTAATAACTTAATTATGCCCCCCTTCGAAGAAGAGGGGGTATATTGCTTTGCACATGTCGGTCTGTCGGTGTTGGTCCGTCCACCAGATGGTTTCCGGATGATAACTCAAGAACGCTTAGGCCTAGGATCATGAAACTTCATAGGTACATTGATCATGACTGGCAGATGACCCCTATCTTGGTCACAAAGGGCAATTAGGATCACAGCCAGCTTGCGTGAGAATGTCTGAATTATGGCTCATGAATATTCTTAAATTTGCTTTATGAATGTTGTCAGCTCTCTTACTTAAATAGTTTTAAGGTAGCGCACCCGTAATGATTTTCTTGCGTTTTTTATCCCCCGCCAAAGGCGGAGGGATATTGTTTTGGGGTTGTCCGTCCGGCACTTTTGTGTCCGGAGCCATATCTTTGAAGTGCTTTGGCGGATTTCATTGAAACTTGGTATCAGTATATATATGGATAAGAGGATGATGCACGCCAAATGGCATTATACACCATCTGTTAATAACGGAGTTATGGCCTTTTGTATAAATTCTTTGTCAATGCAGCATGTGGGGGTATATGTCACGTCTGTGACAAAGCTCTAGTTTGGCGGGGATATCAATTCAACGAATAAGCTTGTTTTTCTAATATCGAAGAGCCTTTTTTTACCTGTTTACTTATGAATATCTAATTTAAGCAGAGGTGAATGTGTTGTTGTCCTAACCGAGTGGTTAAAGCTTTTGACTAGAAATCTTTTGGGATCTTCCCGCACAGGTTCGAATCCTGCCGACACCGCATACTTTTTGCGACGCGTTTTATTTCTTTTCTAACGTAATTTGATTTAATATAGCATATAAGCTATGTTTATTGTTAAATATGTTGCAATTTTTATGCATATTCGTCGATTTAAAAAATAAAAACAACGTTATGGCTAAATTGGGAGATTTACTGCTGAAAATACGAATCATGCATGGTGCATTTTTATTTTTATTTAAAAAATAAACGGTAAATCTTTCTATTTCTTTGTATTTTTGCTGTATATAGTGTATCTATAAAAATTAAGTTAAAAATATTACTTAAATGAAGCTATTTTGAATTGTATGACACTTTGTTTTTAACCAACCCAATTTCTACTTGGCTGAAACAACTTACATTTCATGGCGCTCTTCCATAGATAACAAGTTATAAAAAAAAATGTCTGTAAAAGAATACTTATTTCATCTTGTTTAAACTTTAAACACCTTTACTGCATCTGTATACACCAACTGCAAGCCCATATTTGGAAATCTGGATGAATTATGGATCTTTCATATACCCCAGGGGTGCAAATAAACTGGACAAAAGCCGAGCGTGGGGGTGGTTTTGAAAAAATCAGTATATTTTTTTTAAAAGCATGGAAAGCCTATCTAAAAATGTGCATGTAGTTCAGTAAAATGATGCTGATTAAGAAAATAATACATTAGATTATATTTGGAAAGGTGCCCATTATGGGTGCGCTACCTTAATCTGATAATCATCAAATTGGATCATTAAATTGTAACCCAACAGGTGTATTTTTGACATGTTAAATCTTTATTTTGAAATCATATATGGAAAAAACTAGCAGCTTATAGGTGTTTATCTAACAATTTCAACAACATAGCATTGATACTAGAAATAATTTATTTTAACAGTGGGAATAAGCATTGTTGAAATATCTGTCTTTATAAAGAGGCAATATCATAAAATAGTATATGACTGGGAAGCCAAGAATGAGGGTTCTTATAATGATTTGAAGCAATTTACTCCAACTTATATTTGTGTTCTCAATATAAAGATCACTGAGGGTTATTTCAACCTATAAACACTTAGCACTTTGTTTTTGTAATTAATGAAACCAAACACTCTGTCTTTGTAACCTATAAATACCAAACTCTCTGTCGTTGTAGAAAGATGAGCAGATTCGAGAACTCATCCAGCAGAAGGATCAGCTGAATTCCTCAGCGATGGAAAGCCTGACTACCTCTTTGGAAGCCTTCAAAGGTTTATTCCTGCAACAACAGACCCAGGCTGAAAAGAAACTTCAGGTAAATTGATCTACTGCTACTATGCTTCTAATAACATCTCAAAAGTTAGTACATTTGATAATAATTATCCAGGTTGTGGGACCACTCTGATATGCCTATGTTAGAGTACTATAGTCTGAGTGAAGAAGCATCTCGTGTTATACACCAACACCATCATTAAACATGACAAACACTGCAAATGCAACTTCAGTTATTTGTATCTTTTAAATTGGGGAAATATTTCGGGTTTCTTTGGGCATTGACAGGAGTTACATTCAGGTTGGGAGGCTTAATGCTTTGCAGTGAATCCTCAAGGTGATTTGTGTTTAATAAAAATAAGTTTGCGCAATTTTACAGTGTTGGTGAATGGAACAAATGTTTAATTAACTTAAGGTCTGCAATTTACAGCCCATGGTTACCTGTTCTGTTCTATTGCTTAAGTCATTTTTACAAAAAGCAGGTGTTGTAAATTCTGCAATTTTGATTTAAGGCAGGAGCATACGCTAAGCTCAATGCATTTGTATAAACGTTTGTTGTTTGTGTTAATTAATTTAATGGTTTACATTGCATTTGATACATGGGACATCTCCTTAATATTTCAGCTCAGTTTGTAGGGAGCTGAACAGCAAATCCATGTTCCATTTCCAGCTGGGCCACATAGCTTGTGTGGGCATTGGTCACAAAACTATTGATAGGGCTGTTTTCCTCCGCTTTCAGATTAAAGTAGGGCAGAGTGAGTTACTGGAAAAAGTACAGTATATGCTCTTAGTACTGGTAAACCAGCTCACCCAGCAAATAAAGTCTGAGCAGGTTAACTGACTGCATGATGTAACTGAAATACTGTTGAAAACTGCAATAAATCCAGATAAAAAACAAACTAATAATGTTTTTAAAAATTGTCAATTTCAGAGAATGTTGGACTTGAGTGAGGAACATTTGCATTCAGCCAAGGAGCTTGAGTCTTGCCAGAGACAGAACAACAAACACATCCAGGAAGTGAAGTATACCACCCAGAGACAGGCTCAAGACTTGGACAAACGGTACAGTTTGTTATTTACTGGCACCTTTCTTTGAAAAAGGCATCTCTGGGCTACGTCTGAAATATTGTTCTGTTAACTAATTGTTTAACTTAAAACTTGTATGTTGATTACTTCTTGTTCTAGTTGCTTTTATCAAGCTTGAACTCAGATTATTGACAGATCTCAGCTTGTATGTCATTTCTAATTGATTACTATGAATATGTTTAAGCCGATGTTTGGTTCATTCAACACCTGATTTACCAGGATGAAATATGATCATATTATCCTTATAACTTCCAAAGGAAAGTCAAACTCCCAAGATTTTGTCCAAAACAACATCAATAAAAAGTCCTATATTTTTGTTAGGAACATAATGTATTGTAGAATTCTATGGGTCACTATGTCAGCCTGCTAAAGGTTGCAGTGGCGTAGTGGATCTTGTGACAGCTTAGCGATCAGGGGGTCCCAAATGTGATCCCTACTCTGGGAGCATTCTCAAAACTTTCTTGGAAGACACAAAGTACTGGTTCTTCCTACAGAATCGACTCAAGTGTCTCAATAAGCCTTAGGCTTTTCATGCAATATAACTAAAAAAAAAAGGTTTTAACTAAACCAGCCTGCTAATGGATGTGTTTTCATTTTGCAGGTTGGCTGATGAGCTCTTGATGCTGCGAGACGACTTGGAGAGACAGAAACGGGACCTCGAAGGCTTTTTCCAAGTGCAACTACAAACCATGCACCAAAAACATGAGCAACGCATTTTGAAAGGTGATTTAAACAGTTTGCCTCATTCTAACAATTTGGTGACTAACAAATAGGTCATGCTTATCTGAAAGAATTCACTTTCGAATCAGATCACAACCAATGTTTTTGAAGTAGTCTTTGTGGTTAGGACTCATTCGAAAGGTTACACTGTTTGTGTCCATATTTCCTCATTTCTTTTCAAAAACCTGACTGATACACAATTGGGCCATTGTTTGAAGAAATATAGTCAGAATGAGATGAAAGGGTATTTTTATGAAGGACTTTGATATAATAATACAAATCTTTACTTCCTTTTGTTCAATCCTCTTATGTGGCTTGACCGTGGTCATCACAGTATTCTAGAATAAGCATTGATGAGCATTCTCAGTACTTTTTTCTGTAGTTTAAACAGTTATGGGTTATTAAGCACATTTGCATTATGCTTATGTAAACTTATTTTATTTTGTGGTGTCTAAATAATAAGACAAACATTACAAAAAATTAATAACATGTTTCAGTAATTCTTTAAAAAAAAAAATTACCTACAAACCTACCTTTCATAAACATGGTTTGTGGGAGAGGAAGCACAAAAATAATGTAGGCCTGATTCTTGTCATTGATTCAAACAGGAATGTATGCATTATATTCAACCAAGCAAAATATAACACTCTTTACTAAGAGAAATAGTAAAAATATGTGCTCGTTTATTAAAAATTATCAATACAAAAAAGTTGAGTTTATGGATAATTTAGCAGAAACTGTATAAATATCAAAGCGTTTAAACTACCTGCAAAATTCAAAAGGCTGCTTGGTGTAGTCGTAGCGCGATCCTTTTTCTTCTAGTTTCCCACAACTAACTATTGAACAATGTATCCTATGGTGTTGCTAACTTATAGAATACTTGTATATACACATTTTCATCTTAAGTTAAAATCATCACATCATATTTATATATTGCCTTTCATTTGCACTTTAAGAGAAAATTAGACCACAATCTAATCAAATGTATTTGCTAATAATTGAAATACATTATTTTTTACTTGTGATTCATATTTTAAACTAACTGAAAACTGCGTTCTATAGGGGTAGCAGACAGTCTTCAGCACCTGCCTGCAGTGAGTACAGACTCAGGTGGACAGGCCTCTGTACTGAGGGACATCTGTAGGACTCAACAGAAAGAGCTAGAGAAGTACATCAAGACCCAGTCATCCGACCTCAACAGGCATTTCATTAAGGAAAACAAGGTGACCAATTAAAATGTAAAGATTCCTATTATAAATTAAAAGTTAAGTGAATGGAAAACATTACCAACACTGCATTTCTTAAGGTAAAAAAGCGACAGATGAAAAAATAACAGTTTCAAAACTTTCTTAGTAATTAGATAAGAAAACGTTGCACAGAAACATGATCAATTTAATATAGCTTCCTGTTAATAAGATAGAAAATTACAGTAGCTATACACTTCAAGTTTGCTGCAAAATAGTTCATCGATAACTGTTGAAACTTGATTTCATATTCGGATATGCACATTAATGGAATCTCAGAATAACAGTTTCTTTAATTATATCAAGAAATCTGATTGTCGAACGTAATACTTGATATTATTATAAACAATGCCTTTCTGAAAAGAGGTTAATTTGTAGAATCCAAACTTATTAAAACTGATTTGTCTGATCATCTGGGTAAATTATACGATATATACTGTGCCCATAAAAATGATGTCATATGTATTATTGTTGATGATCTGTTCAATCATGTAAGTAATGGACCAATGATGTGACTTGATAAGTTTGCCTGTTCAAATCTGCAAGTATTGTCCCTCTACAGACATTCATTATGCATCAGTCATACTACCATATTTATTTATTTGATCCTTGCTCTGGGAAAACGGGGTTAAATGCATGTGCATCAAGAGTCATCCCTGATTAGCTTGTGCAGACTGCAGAGGCTCATCTGGGATGAAACTTTATGCACAAGCATTAAGCCCCATTTTCTCAGAGCAAGGCTCATTTTTATTGAAATGCAATTGCAATGATGAAGTGGACATTGAGTCAGCCTCGCTGTTAAGAGTTAATAGCCTTGATCACCAATTAGGGAGCTATCTCAAGATATTTTCAAGGGCTTTAATTACTGGTTTGTCCCAGGAAACAGACATAAGAGTGTCTGTAGAAGCCTAAAACTTTCGATGAAGTCAGACTTAGAATAAATTAAGGTTTCAAATTCAACTGATTAATGTGTTACGTTTTAGGAATTATTTCAAAGGCAGCAAAAGGACATGTCAAGTAAAATAGAATCCAAACTGGAAACTTTGGACAAAAATCAGAAGCAACTTTCCTCTGAAACGAAGACTTATTTAGAAGATATCAAGCAATCACTTGAGACCAAGATGCTTCCCTGGCAGAACAATGATATTGTTCCCAAGAAGATTCAAGAGCAACTGAATGAGCTTCATGAGAAACACCAGTCAGAGATACAAAGACTGGAATCTGAGATGGAAAAACAAAGAAAACAGAGCCTTGAAGCTCAAACGAGAACTGTTAACAAGACTGCAGATGAAGGGATTATGCAGAATAATGTGTTCAAACTTTCCAATGTGTATGATTTCAATGAATCTGATATGGACTCCAACAGGAAAACTGGTGTTAGGTCAGGCACAATATTCCACAATAAAGGTCCCCGCTTTCTGTCGCCTCGGCCCCCACAAGGCAAGTGGAATAGCCACACGCTGTTTGGGAGAGCTAACCCGTCTCCAGTCGCCACTGTGTTTCCTCAAAGGCAGCTTCAGAAGAAAAGTGTTCAAAACACTAGCACGTCTCTGCAGCAAATGCCTTTTCAAGAAAGGGACAGAGGAATGTCATTACACGCCATTGTTAATCCTTCAGCATATAATGGAGGGTCAACAAATGAAATAAATACAAACAGCACGCAGACAAGTTCATCTGCTGATACTGCTACACAGCCGAAACCTGGAAGAAAACGGGGTGGTAAAAGAAAGAAACAAAAGAAAGAAAAGAATGGTCCTCCACAATCTAAAATGATGGAAGCCGCAAGGGAGACTGAGCAGGGAAGCAAGCAGATGGTGAAAGTGAGCAGTGAACCTTTGGATGTTTTTGCTTTCCATGATTCCACCTCACCTCATCCTAGAGAAGTGAAGTCCAATGTTGGAAGTAACAAAGGCAAAAGTGAACGGTAAAGAATTTCATAGTGATTATTGCACATATTGCATATTTATCTGGGTTTTAAGGGGCTTATATAATGTTTTGGTGTGAAAAATTTAGAGCAGAACCATTTTGAGCAAGTCAATTTTTATGCCCCCGGTAGCAGTTGAACTGTCAGTCCGTCTGTCCGTCCGTCTGAAAACTTTAACGTTGGCCATAACTTGCAATATTGAAGATAGCAACTTGATATGTGGCATGCAGGTGTATCTCATGAAGCTGCACATTTTGAGTGGTGAAAGTTCAAGGTCAAGGTCATCCTTCAAGGTCAAAGGTCAAAAAACAAAATCAAGGGAAGTAATAAGTTTTAAAAGGGAGATAATTTCTAAACCTGCCAAATGATATATTGAAATTTTATTTCAAAGCAGGGCAATAGGGGGCATTGTGTTTTCAGGTG
Source organism: Dreissena rostriformis (assembly GCA_007657795.1). Classification (NCBI taxonomy): domain Eukaryota; kingdom Metazoa; phylum Mollusca; class Bivalvia; order Myida; family Dreissenidae; genus Dreissena; species Dreissena rostriformis. The sequence continues at coordinate 14,771 of VMBQ01005164.1, forward strand.
GACACATGTTTGTTGTCGTGAAAACGCTGAGGCGACCTGTAAATAAACCATGAATACACACGGGCATTGTGTTTCTGACAAACACATCTCTTGTTTATATTAAACATACATGTTGTAATTGTGACAATGAATGCTGATTAAATCTTTTTCCCAGAAATGCACATGAACTGTTAAAGTATCCTTATGAAAACAAACAAATGTAGCTCTATATGTGGGATGAATGCAGGGTATATATGTATAATTGACTTTGAAACATCTATGTTTTCCCTATTTATTACTTTATTAACTTGTATTTTAGGGACTCTGATAACTCCTGGATGTCTGCTTATAAAGATGTGAGTATCAAAAGCCTTTTCTGAAATGGACAAAGGGATATTTTATTTACAAGTTAGCCATATGTCTTAATAGTTTACGTATTTTCTGTTCAAGATAAAAATATAGAGAATAATCATTCTGTGGTTTTCTAGTAACATGATTCTTTTCATGTATAAACCTCAATATAAAATTAGAACAATTGTGTGGTTACGAAGAATTGTCAATATCAATTGCATGTGAATTTAAATTCTTTTTACATCCTTATCAAACAATCTGACTACTTTATTTAGATCCCATCCCTTGTGCTATCTGTTCATCAGAAACAATGGCTCATTATATAAATGTCAAGAGGATATTATAAGTCAATGACCTGGTCTGTATTTGTACTTTTATATTTATAAATTTTGCTGTATAATTATAGAGACTGTCTTACAAATGTGCTCAACAGTTAACTTTGACATACACTCACAGTAAATATGCAAGTAGATTTTTCCTTTATATTAAATTAATATTAGTATGATATCATAATGGTATTCCATTAAGGGACTTAAAATTACTCAATTGACAACTTTTTCTTTATTGAAAGCCCCAAAAGCATGTCAGTCTGGGCCTTCATTTGGCAATTAATGGAGGGTCACCTTAAAGTACTGCACTGTTTTTCCTTTGTAAGTCGGATGGAGAGAGCAGTACGAACTCCTCACCGTCACTGTCCATCACTGAAATCTTCATACGAAGGAAGGTCCGCAATGACAAAGCCAGAGATACGGAAAATACGGGTACTAGTAGTTAGTTGCTATATTGGTCACGAATGTTTGCAGCAAACTTTTTTAGTAACAACAATTCCAAACTGTTCTGGACAAACTTCACCTGTAAAATGTCCATTTCTGTTTTTAGCTCTACTGGCCAAAGGCCAGAAGAGCTTATGTCATGGTGTGGTTTCCGTCGTCCGTCCGTCCGTCCGTCCGTGCGTGTGTGTGTGCGTGTGTGCGTCCGTTAGACTTTTTCTTGTTTACGCGATAAAGTCCACAGTTTTCATCCGATTCTTTTCAAACTTGTTCAGTGTCTTTATATTCATGAGGACTCGAACCCTATTGAAAATGGGTTACATCAGACCGTCCGTCTGCCGTCCGTGCTTGCGTCCGTCCGTGCGTTAGACTTTCTCTTGTTTACGCGATAAACTCCACAGTTTTCATCCGATTCTTTTCAAACTTGTTCAGTGTCTTTATATTCATGAGGACTCGAACCCTATTGAAAATGGGTTACATCAGACCGTCCGTCTGCCGTCCGTGCGTGCGTCCGTGCATGCGTTAGACTTTTTCTTGTTTACGCGAT
>VMBQ01005164.1:21267-43257 GCA_007657795.1 Dreissena rostriformis
CCTTAACCCTTTGAGCGCTGGAACCGGATTTTGAAGGCCTTTGCAAACAGTTTGGATCCAGATGAGACGCCACAGAACGTGGCGTCTCATCAGGATCCAAACTGTTTGCTATTCTGATAGTATTCTTTGAAAAAAATCGAAGAAAATGCTAATTTTAGAAATTCAGCAGACGACATTTTAGCAGACGACAAATTACCCAGCATGCAAAGGGTTCAATCTATGTTACCAGACCACATCAAGTGTTGAAATCTTGGCTAATTGCTATAAGGAACACTGATTGTTTATGGGTTAACTTTATTTTAAGAAATATTTTACAAAATATTTGTTGAATTTGAGTGTTATTGGGGCTTTAATATTGCAAACATCTGTTATCTCGACCTGTTTATCTGCAACTTGATATTATCTTCATTCATGACTAAGAAGCATAATAATGTATTGATCCTAAGTCAAAGCATTGTGTAGATATTGTTTGGACACTGTTTTTATGTTACAAGCCCATGTGACCTTCACCATTGACTCATTGACCTCAAAATCAAAAGGCATCTTGAATTATTTTATGACCTTTCATCCAAAGTAATCATCACACAAATTTGCACAATTGTAAGGCCAACCCTTCTCTAGATATCATGAGGTAATATAATAGTCTCAATTTATGTTACAACTCTGTGCCCTTGACCTTTGACCTCAAAATGAAAAGGTGTCTTCCTTTTAACCCAAGTAAACATCCTTCCAATGTGCATAACTGTAGGTCAAAGTGTTCTCTAGATAGCTGCTGCAATGAAATGATTTACATCTCATTTTGAAAGCCCATGTGTCCTTGACCTGTCGACCTCAAACTGTGCAAAAACAAAATGGTTCGCACACCCATCGACTGACTGACCATTGGATAGACCAGCCAACCAACAGAAATGAGCAAAGCACTATACCCCTGCTTCTTGGAATTGGGGCATAATAAATCCCTGCCAATATAACCATTTTTTTGGGGCGCACTAACCTGAAGCAAACATACTTGCTCACCTTTAGAAGTATTAAGTTAAATGGGCCAATGAACACTAAATACACCATGCTACATTTGATTATCCTGATAATAGCCAAACTGTTATCATTAATTATGTTCTGTGTTGACCAATTACAACTGTAGCTGAAAAGTCCTCCAATTCCCCTAATAACTATTTATGTTACTGTATGTTACATAAGCATTTAAAGAAACTGATAACAACAAAATTTGTAACATCTTAGGAAAAGGCACTGAATAACATAACACGCAAATTGCTGATATTTTTTAATGATATAAACATTTGCAATTAACAAAAAAGTAGAATAATATGCGTAAGGGTAAACCAATGAAAAGCACATTGTTTCAACAATTATTTACAGTTCATATATTGCATAATAATTAAAAAATCAAATGTACTAGGCCTGAAAATTAATTAAGCAAGATCATCAGTTTTGATGATTTTTGTCCCCAATAATAGATCACTGTATAAACTGTTAACTAAGAATACATGTGAAAACTGAAATAAAAACATAGTGTCACCAGCCTTGTTTTGATTTGATTACATTTATTTAATAACTCATATAAGCATTATAGTTTTATTGATAATCACTCTCTAGTGTTGTTTTAGTTCAGCTTAATACCATTAGAAGCCTTAGAATTACAGAAAATAAAATCATAATAAATGGAGGGTTGAGTGCTTTGTAATTTCAGTTTTTGTGGACTTTTCTTAATTGTATTTGAATTATAAAGGTACTCTCAAGTTTGTTAATTAATTTTGCCCATGGCTGAACCTTTATTTTGGGTCATTGGCATCTGTTTGAACCTGCTTCCTGAGTGAAGAACAAACTATTGTGGCTTGCATTTAAAACTCGTATTTGATTTTCAAATTCTTGTTCTAGTTTTGGCCTTTAAAGGTTGACAATGTTCAATTTGTCCAAAAACTATGTGCGTATTTAATCTATATCAAATAGAGTTATGCTTTGAAAGAGATACTTCAGTGAACATATTCAGTTACAGTTCAGCGAAAACGATTGAAATTACAAAATTAATTAGCTCTCTCATTTCAATTGTGACCGAACACTTTTATAGTTAATATAAGACCAGAAAAAGAAAACACGGATTTTGGTTCCCTTATAAATTAAATGTAACACATTCAAATGATTTAATACTTCAAATAATAATGAAACAAAATTGTTCTTAGAAAAGGTCTTCATTAATTTTATGGTGAATTTGTTAACTGCTTCTATTGGTAGATGAATGTTTTGTTTTGGCGCCCAGAAGACTCAATTATAAGCTTATTCATATTGGCCGATACATATGTAACAATAGGTACAATAGGCAATCCACAATTCACCTATTGATTGCTGAATAGGATAGCCCGCTGGGAAACTAATACGTGACTAATGATAGGTTTGAGAAGGAGTTTGAAGTTGTTTACTTGTTGTAACTAAACATCAGATAAATTTAACTGCAAAATAAATGCAAGTGAAATAACATTGTAATGCAAGCAGGGAAAATTGAATAAAATAATTATGGAACAAACATTAACAAAATAGATGCATATATCAATGTTTCACTAACGAAAAAACAATATCACAAAATATAAATGACTACACTTCTAAACGTCTACTAGAATACCGCGCTTAACAAACCTTTTGAAATATCAAGATTTGTAAAGGGAAACTGATTTATATATAGATTCAATAGTTGTGATTGTGGAGTGGAAGTCGATATGTATTTCAAACATAAGAATAAACATGTGTGCGCAATTATGATTTTCATATAGGCATTCACACAATGCATTACAGGGACAGTTCTTCAATATGAGGATGGAAATGTATTCCATTAAAAATGAAAACTCAAAACATGAATTCATAAAATCTATCAAAACTGCTTTTTATGTTATAATTTTGATATTTACGGTTCACTTTTTATGTACAAAAATACTTATAATATGAGTAAAAATACTACTTATTGCCCCTTCAAGATTTGTTTTAACTATCTCCCCATGTCATCTTTTAATGAATAACTAATGACAAACAAGTACCATTTATATGCCCAAGACATAAGTGTTTGATAATGTTCACATAATTATTGCAGCAGAATAGCATCAAGCAACTAGGGAAATAACAATGAACTACTTGACAAACAATAATATAAACTGGTCTGACATAAGCTGGACAAAAATGTAATATATACATAGTTTTTGTACATAATACACAAATGTATACATCTTTATAAGGTTACAATGCTTTAAACATTTTTCTGGAATATTAATGAAAAATGTAAAATTAATGTTGCAATATTAACAGTGAGTCATCAGAATTAATTTGCAAATGAACAACTATGGATGACAATTTAGACCAACTGGCAACTGCATCAGTTTGTTTAAAATCCTAATATTGCAGTATTTTGAACAAAACATCTACATCTTTTACAGCTATGAAAAAAATAATATTTGCCATGTTTGTACGAGAGCTTTAGGTATTTTCTTACAATTTGAGTGCCATTGTAACCTACTAAAATTGGTAATATAAACCTTATCATCAATTAAGAAATGTCTATTGAATATATCAAATGTGTATATATAATGACAGACACACTATGACACTATAGAGGTTAATGAAAAATATTTTTTTTATGAATTACATCTGAATGCAAATTGATTATTAACTGAATGATGTTACGCAGAATAATTTTTGTTTTTTATTTATGTACTGGTAACTGAAATAGAAAGACCCTGTAATCATGAATGAAACAGATGATATGATAGTAGAGTTATTGAAATCAATAATGACGAGTGTCTCACTCAATTAAATCAGCATGATGTGATCAAATTATATTAATTGTTAGGTGATAAAAGTTTAGCAGTATGCAGAATATGTGGTTTTTGCTCAGTGTAATTACAAGGTCACTTATTTGCATTACTCTAACTTCACTACATTATTTAATAACAGAATCTCCAACAGTGGGTGTAATTGTCAGTGTACTGCTACATACTGAATAAGCAGAGCATGAACAAAATATGATCTTTCACATTAATCTTTACTGGTAATATGAGAAGCCCATTATCAAATGTTGATGTATTTGGTGAGTGTTTCCACCTGTCTACCCTTATAAACACATTTGGTTTTAAAACATTCACAGTCATGTGTGACACGTATATAATGGACAAGTCGGAAAACTGTTGAATATCATGGTATGCTTTGGAGTCACGCTCTGTGAAAATGGGGTTTAATGTATGTGCGTAAAATGTCGTCCCAGATTGGCCTGTGCAGTTCGCACAGGCTAATCAGGGACAACACTTTCCACCTTAACTGCATTTTCATCAAGAAGAGTCTTCCTTTAAACAAAAATATAATAAAAGTGGAAAGTGTTGTCCCAGATTAGCCTGTGCAGACTGCACAAGCTGATCTGGGATGACACTTTATGCACATGCATTAAACCCCCTTTTCACAGAGCGAGGCTCAATTGTTAAGCAGATACAACAGTTTGGTCAGCCCTCAAATTGAAGTTCTGTGTGGGAGTTGACTGGATTGAAGTAGTTAAAGAGTTTGATTACATTAAAATTGTGTGATCAAAACAGGGCCCACCACAAACATGAAATGTATAACTCTTGTTTCATGTGTTAACAAACTACTTGTATAGAAGTACAATTTGAAATCATACAAACGAACAATGAACTTGAAATAGAATGGCATTCGATCATTCATATTGGCATGTTAAAAAAGTTATACATGTAGTACAGATTTGATCAATACAATTGAAGAGATAATGACGATAAGCAAAATGCATCAATATCACGAAATCTTTATAAATAGTTTAAAGAGTTTTCATTTTGTTTACTAATCTCCAGTCAATACCCATTCCTTAACTATCTTTATCAATAGAAAACATGTCATAATTATCATCATGAACAATATACATTCAACATATTATTATAAATTATGTACATAGATAAATTTACAAACTACATTTTAAGGAGTACAAATATGTACAGTTTTAAAAATGCCATGTACGTTTTATTGCATACAGAATAAAATTAATTAAAAAAAAAATGTAAAAGAAATGAGTTAAAACAATATTTACTAAAATACTAGCATTATTCACAGTTCAATTTGGTAGATCAATTAATTCTATCTCTACTTCTTAATTAATGTAGAGTTTATTCAAAAAAAGAATTAAATGATTTATATTTTGGTAAATAAAATAGTTAACATTAAAAATGTGTATTTGCACAGTGTCAATCATATTTTTATAACTGTTTAAAATCACAGACAAAAAGCACCATTTTTATTCCAGTGGACAAAACTTTTCATGTAATTTAAAACAAAACAGTCTTAAAACAATAAATGCAAATGGACGCAAAAATAGCACTTGACAATACCGAACAACATGGAATGGTATTATTTTCATGTAAAATATCAACTTTAAATCAGATTATTTTACAAAATGATACAAAATAACAGTATGAAAAATTAACAAACAGTCAACATTTATATCGCCGCACAATCAAAACATCTTTGATTTCAAAAGACACAAATCACAACCAGATATCCTATTATACAGAGCCCTATGAAAATAGCTTTGATTTCAAGAGATACAAATAAAAAAACAGTTATTATTTAATACAGAGCCTCATGAAAATAGCTTTGATTTCAAGAGATACAAATAAAAACCAGTTATTATTTAATAAAGAGCCTCATGAAAATAGCTTTGATTTCAAGAGATACAAATAAAAAACAGTTATTATTTAATACAGAGCCTCATGAAAATAGCTTTGATTTCAATAGATACAAATAAAAACCAGTTATTATTTAATACAGAGCCTCATGAAAATAGCTTTGATTTCAAAAGAAACTATTCACAGCAAGTCATCATTTAATACAGAACTTTGTTTTCTAGTGGCTAAAAACACAGTCAATCATCATCATGTTATCAAATAGTTTTCATATCAAACATAGGCGGCCCCTTTTGGAATCTCAAGATCGTCATCTGTATCCTGGTAGTCAGTGTCTTCCTCTGTTATCGCCAAGGACAGCAGGTGCCCCCCATCAGAGCTCGATAACCACATGTTCCTGCGCTCGACCACATCCGATGGTGTCTCACGTAATGGTTCCAATCTTTCTGCGTCTCTATCCATAAAATCTATTTCACTCTCCCTCTTGTCTCTCTGGCTGTGTTTCTCACTGCCATAATCTTCGTAGACCTCGCTTATACTGTTGCACTCTTGTTCATCTTCAAAGTATGCCGTCTTCACACTTTTTGGCTGATCAGCTTGCCCTTGACGCACTGGCTTTGAATAGTCGTTTGCAGATTTAAGGCTGGATTTTTCTGGTACTCGAGCGGAAAGTCCCATTAGTTTTGTTTCATCACCATCAGGTTTATCATGATGAAAATAATGTTCACTTTCACTGATAACCAGCCTTAGAGACTCCTCATTGTTTTCGCTGTACAGTTCATCATCGTCATGTGAATTGCAGTAATAAATCTGAAAGTCTCTCCTCTTCTTAAAGCAGAATATCCATGTAAGCATGATTGCTAAAAAGTACAAGCCTGCTAAACAGCCTGTTGTCAAGGCCGCCAGTTTTGACAGAGTCTGAAGATAGCTTGACAAAAACGGGTAACAACCATCAGTATTCAAGGCAGGGTTGCTGTGAGGGAAAGCTTTGGAATAGGGCCACCGTGGCGGTCCCAAATGTTTATTGTCGCTACCCTGACATATTAGAGTGTTTGAATTTTTTCGGCAACAGCTTTCAGGTACGAAAATCAGGCCTCTGTCAGGGTTATTTTGCAGCCAAACTGTCTTGCTGTACAGAGCCCACGAATCTGTGTCGTTTTCATGGCCTTCAGCACCGCAACACTGAAATTCAGTTTGCATGGCATCCCAAGCATCTGTCAGTATTTTGGTTTCCATATCTGTTGTCAGTCCATAAATGGTCAATAGTTTATCTTTGAAATTGAACCTGTATTCAATGCCACTAAGCTTATCAGCAAAAATAGTTGTCAAAATGCAAGATGTCCCAAATGCAATCGTTGCCAACACTAGTGAAAATGCATAGAAACCAAGACCATTTCTACTGTCACGGACTCCACAACACAATAAGCATGTAGCAAGAACTGCAACTCCTGTTGCCGATAGCGTAATATACACAATCACCTGCAATAAGTTGTCTCCTAGCATACTTGAAACATCATTTACATTAAAGTCTTTCAATATCAGCCAAAGACATATTCCAATAACAGCCATGCTTGCGAGAAACAGGATCATGTTCAGTAGATTTAGTAGGACATTTATACAGCTGGTAGTCTTCGTTTCAAATGAGTAATCAGGTGATCGCCCATAGTTACTGTTTAATCTTTCAAATATTTGTTCCTTTATTGAGAACTGTCTGTCTGCGTTTTGTGCTTTGGAACTTGGATCACTTCTTGGGGACTCTGGACCATTGCTTCTGTTAGAATTCACTTCTGAAACTTGTGCCAGATTTTCTTTTGGCTGTATGATGCCGTCCGGAAGGTCATTATGATCTAATTTTGGGTCAACCTTTATTTCCATAATTTCTGGATAGGAAGAGTTATCCCCCTTGCGATATAATTCCTGAGGTGATGGTAGGACACCAGTATAATTTGGATCATTTTTCATCTTGTTTAAATTATCTGCTACTCTTCCTCTCACATGTATTGGACTCTCTAGGATCTTCATGACTTCCAACTGTGAAACAGACACATCGCTATCAGACTTATTGCCATTGTCCTCTGATTCACTGCCACTGACACAGTCGACACCTTCAATTTGCAATTTTTTAGGTTTTGTAACCACTGAATTTGGTTTGTCTGAATCACTGTCCGACAGTGAGCCATTTTTTACCCCAGTTTCACTTCCTGAGTGTTTTTCCTTGATGTCAGGGTTGCTTGGGAGTGAACGCACATAATGGGAAACTTTTGCATGGTAATCCTCTTGGTGTGAAAATGGGTGATGGCTTGTTGCATAACCACTTTCAGAGCTTTCACCTGATTCATGCTGGTCCTTGGGTTCATTGTCATTCTGAATATTTCTGCCCAAGATTGGATCATGTAAGTCACTTTCAGGAGTTTGAGTTGCAGGTCCTGGGAAGCTATCTCTTGGAATGTTTGGATGCCTTGGTTTCTGTCTTCCAACTTCTTTTGAGTTTACTTTTTCATTAGGAATTTCTTGCTTGGGATAAATTTCCAAGTGATTCTCATAAGGCTTGTGCAGAGATTCATTTGCGTAGTCTACGACAGGCTGGTACACTGGTCGGCTGTTTTGGTACATTTTCCTCGGTGGTGTGTCACAGGTTGAGGTTGTGTCTTCCCCATCAGTACTTAGACTGGTGTCATGTCCAGTTTTCTTCTTGGGTCTAGGAAGGCTTTCAACAGGGGCAGAGGCTTCTATTTTGCCATTTTTTGGCGAATTCTGTTGACTGTTGCAGCTATAGTATGTTGTGTCAGTGGAGCGGTCGGAATCAGGGTCTTGGTTGACATTGCGCTTGTTCATTAGTGGCGCAACATCTTTTGGACTTTTGGGATTTTGTGGCATCTCTGTTAGTGCTGTCGCTTGTGCTGGGGAAGGAGACTGCCGTTTTGTAAGATTATCTACTGGAGGGAGGTACTGCCTTACTGGGCTTGAGGAGTAAATATCTTTGTTTGGCTTTTGTGACGTCTTTTGTTCTGGCCGCTCGCTTGGTGCTGATGCCGGTTCATACTTTTGGGGTGGTATGTACGGGTAAGTTGGACTTTTCTCCTCAGGGGAAGACATTGAGTCAAACACATCATCTTTAGGCTCAGGGTTCATTAGGCTTAATATTAGCTGCTCATGTGCCTTTTCATCATCCTGTTTATCCTTGGAGCCCTTACTGGAAATACTTGGTTGCAGTGTTGAAGAGTCTGTATTTGTACTCATCTTGCTTTCGTGTGTATCGCTTCTTGATCTTGGTGGAAACTGTGGACTGGAGGTGTCAGAATATACACCAGAGACTGGATTAGAGTCGGACTTTGATTTGGAGGACCTGCGGTGCTTTCCAAAATGGAAAGAAAATGATGGTTTCCTTTGCAAACTTTTCCGCCTGAGTTTTTCAGCATCTAATGATTGCTGTCGTTTCAATAAAGGCCTTGCAAGGTCCATATTGGCGGGCTGAGGACGCCCTTCATTAATGGACATGGATCTTGATAACCTAGCATTTTCTGCACCTTGGATGGGCATAGATTGAGTACTGATCGTGTTTCTACGCATGTTTACTGGGTCAGAGGAAAAACTAGGGGCTCTTGTCTTTTTGTCCAGAAATGGCCTCTCTTCAATTTCCTCATCATCATCACCAGTTTGAGGCACCATTGACATCTGCTTTTGCAGTTTAGGTCTCTTCTTTTCCTCTGGTTTCTCGTAACCAACCCCAAGAACACTGTTGTCTTTTAGACCGTACGGATAACTAAAGCTTGACGACGCCCAAGGATTCTTCTTGCGTTCATCCTTGGACTTCGTCATCTCCGCTAGCAAAGAATTCTGACGCATGAGGAAGGAACCATGGAAGCCATAATTTCCTGCCAGGTGCGGATGGTTCTGAGCCAGAAGACCGCTATTTAAATCGGTTGGATATTGGCTGGAGTTACCAAAACTTGGTCCACCGACAGAAAAACCACTTTTCCTGCCATTGCTATTGCCAAATCCTCCAGCTTGTTCACTAGCAAAGGCAGCAAGCTCCAAGTTGTGCCCAAACATACTGTTACCAAAATAGGCCATTGTTTATTGTTTGTTTGTGTTCGTTTCTCACACAGTAAATATGTTAAACTTCAAATTTATTGAATATTTTTTATCACATTTTTAAAAGCCCAGTTTGTATATTCATTTTTTGGATATCAGTTTTAATGGGTGATCCAGATACCATATATTTATAATACCAAGAATATGTATTTTAATGCATTCCTTTGTTTATAACATTTTTGCTTTTTTTTTCATCTAAATCAAATTTCAATCAAATCCTTGAAAAATTCCACATTCAATCAAGGCGAGTTCAGGAATTTAACATCCATCTTCAATATCTTCATTAAACCACATCACATTTTGTTCAATATTGTGTACTTCCAGCACTAATGCAAGCAAAGTCAGCACTGCAGCATTACTTTTTAACAGCAACTTTTAAGAACCCTTCTTTCTGTTTGATTTCTATTTAATTGTAATTTCCTCCTCAAAGGGCTTGCCTTGGTCCCAGATAGTAGAGTATCAGATAACTCACATGTTCAACACAAAACTTGCCTTTTGTCTGTGAGAAAACAGTGGTTAATATTAATAAGGTATTTTACTTCATGAAATATTCAGATAATTATTTCTAAGAAGCCTCTGCGGTAAAATACACAGTAAATGTCAACACTGTATTAAAAACACCATGGAAAATGATCTCTTCAAAAATGTCAAAGCTCAAAAATAAATAAAATCCAAATATTGATTTTTTCTTCGTTTGTTATTTTAATATTCTCCTGTGATTGATCAAAACTTCAGCTTAGTAGCAGTCCAGATTACCTTGTTTATTCAAAGGTAGTTGCAGTCAGTTTAAATTCCCATTTCTGTGTATTTACATAATTTAGAAAAAAAAATCAGTCATTTATGTTTTACTCATGCATAATGTTCAGCATATTAAAATGAAATTGCACCTTTCGAATTAAACCTTTTTAAAATCCATTTGATTGCAGTTTTTCATTGCTCTCAATTAAAATTTAACCATGATGTGGAATTTTCTTATATTTTAACTGATATTGCATTGCAAAATCCAAATAGCGAGGCACTTTGTGTGCAATATAGCACAAGTGTCAGGGCACTAAAATTGATCCTCAATCCTTATAGTTTGTATTACAGATAAGCTTCACAGTAATTCACTCACACTTTTTGGCTGTGTAAGTATCATTTAAATCCTTGTTAAACAACATCATAGTTTTTAATAATTCACTTTTTAAATCACATTATTCACTTAACACTAAGTGTTTGGGCTTAAATATGCATTCAAGTGTGCACTTCATTAATCAACTGTCACGGTTAATAAACATTATTTTACAGTTAACATATTCCTTTGCTGTGTAATCACCCAGTTTCGATTGCGAAATAATTTCAATTTGGCAGTTTTACTTTGCTTTGCAGCGGCTTGCCTATATCTGAACAACTAGACTACAACCGCACATTATCGGGTGTCCTTTACATAAAAGATCTACCATTTCCCCAATTCTCTCGTCACACCACATGTAAAAACCCAACAGGTATTTACAATCAATTTAATTTAAAAGCTCTCAAGAAACAAAATATCACATAAACATTCAGAGGCCGCAGGTCACACTGTCTGTCGAAAACCAAAATCCAATAGTCACGTCAATATCCAGTTTCATAAACTTCACTCTTTGCCCTAAATGGGAATTCTTCAATTATCCCAGTATTCAAAGTGGTCACATGAAGTCAAATCAGTGGATGTTTAGTCCTGGGAATCTAATTGGTATCGCAACATGTTCCCATCGGCATTCTCTAATTATTGATTTCCATGGTCATCATAATAACAGATCAGTTGGACCATTATACAGTAATTGTTAGGTATGTTATGGAATCTGCTACAATTGAAACTCCTCTGACACAGAATTCACTGGTTCTTCTCAATTTTTTATAAATATTGCAGTTGTTATTAAACTCCACTCATGACTCTTGTTTTTTTGCATTAGATCAAAAAATTAAAATCATTAGCCAACACAGTTGTTTATGAAAGCACACTCTTAAAAGAGAAATACAATTTTGCTCATAACAGCTTTACTTTCAACATTTAAGCATGTTGATCACTTTCCCTTTGTTTCAATCCCACGGCATAAGTGTCCAATCTTTTAATCTTTTATCTTTGAGCTGGCAAAAAGTACAATAAGCACTGTGCATTGTAATATTGTCAAACATTGTCACCTTAATATTGTCATGGTGCTTTGTTCACAGTGTATATTATTATGTTTCTTGTGTCAATTATTTCAAGTTTTCACAAATTCTTCAAAATAAAATTCGTACAAAGAAACGTCTTCTTTGTTCAAAGTTTATGTCAAACCTATAGATTGCTATCTCTGTAAGCTATTATCCACATGAATGTTATGTTGTCGTTGCCGTATAAACTTCAAAGCTTAGACCGATTTATAAGTTTATAGCATTACTAACCATTCACATGTAAACATGTACACAGGAAAATATCCATTCAACTTGAGAAAAGGTGATTACCCTAACCAACTTTTTGGAAAACTTAACCTAACAATACCTAATTTTGTTTTTCAAACAATTGGCAATACATAAGAAAATAACCTCCTTAGATAGCTGATAGCTTTAACAAATTTGTTGTTATTCCACTTTTTCATAATTTTCTCATTTTGTTTGCAAGCTGTTGTTGGTAACTTCTAAACTCTCCGCTTTTAATCTTATATATACATTTATTATATATATGTATATGATATATAATCCGGTTTGCTTAAGTTGCTGGATTAACGGTTTCTTTCCCACAATTAAAGTCATGTGCATAACAGTTTTTATCAACAGTAACACTGATATAAAGATATCCACACGTTTTTGGAAATAAAAAAGTTCACATATTATTAAAGTTTCTTTGTCATTTTTTAACTCAACTTATTAAATCAAAAGGCATTTGGTAAAGAGCGTCCCTTCCTCATGTGCACACATATTGAAACGTTTGTTAAGAATATGTTTATAGGGAAGTGACGAATTATTTTTAATTATCCATTGACAAGTGTCATTTAAAACGTATAACCACAATGGCACTACTTTGAATGGACTCTCTGGTTGTCATTATTGAAGTTCAACTAGACACTCAGTTCTTACAAATTTTACGCTTTAAAACCAAATCACCAGCAAAATATTTTGTTTTCAGATCACAATGATACACACAAAGTATCCTTTTATATTCCTGCCTTGCTCAGGTACATAATACAGTTTATCTTTTGTACTCATTTTTTGTCTGAAAGGCCAAAATATTTCGAACACATAATTTACATAAAAACGAGCTCCTGATAATATATTTTGGTATAGATGGTAATCGTATCTCATGTCAAATTGGCATCAGATTTTGAACTTTGGTTTACATATTCATACAATAACAATATCTAATCAATGGCGATATATTTGCTAATTCTGTAATCTTCGTGGCATTGTCTTAAATCGCTTTGATATTGATCTATGGGGTCAAACTGGTGTATATAAAATACACGAAGATGACTGTTTGAAATGAACAGAAGTTGAGCCTAGGGAATGGAAATACTTTATTTCAGAACTGTAACATGGACTTTGATACTAAAAGATCACCGCTGACATCAATTATTGCGCCATCGCCATTAATCTTGTACTATGTAATTGTCCTAGTGAAATATTGTGCGACTGCCAAATTTTTATGAAAGCTTTTATTTTTCTTCAGCCATTGTTCAGTTTCCATTGACTTGAAAGCAGCACTTCAACCTTCAGTGTCAATTGGAAAAGCCAACCTATTAACCCTTTGCGTGCTGGGAAATTTGTCGTCTGCTAAAATGTCGTCTGCTGAATTTCTAAAATCAACATTTTCTTCACTTTTTTTCAAAGACCGCTATCAGAATAGCAAACAGTTTGGATCCTGATGAGACGCCACGTTCTGTGGCGTCTCATCTGGATCCAAACTGTTTGCAAAGGCCTTTAAAATCCGGTTCCAGCGCTCAAAGGGTTCAATGGAAGGGTACAGCTTTATACAGGTGTGAATGTTTTTGTCATTTTGTTGAGCATTGGATCATACATGCCAGACGTCCCGATCTCGGCGGGACAGTCCTGCTTTTGGGCCCTTTGTCCCGGCATCCCGATATGAGACGAGTTGTCACGACATTCGTAAAAAAACGATGTAAAGTCTATAAGTTCCCAATAAAATTCGCTATTCCAGCTCTGTCTGGCTAAAACTTACCATCGCTAATCTCTTTATTGCCCACAAACAACCCTCTTCTGCTACTCGAGTGCACCAGTGTTGTTTTTGACACCTTATTGGCAATTTATCGGCAAGTTATTGATGTCTTCAGGCATTCACACCACGGTGTTTTAATGATAGGGGTCTCTAATTGCAATCGAAAGACGTATCATACAGAAATAAACGCCAATGACACTATTATCCTGTGTATTATACCAAACCTGTCGAAACACCGATTTTGTACATCAAACAAATTGGATGCTGACCAATACGCATCAATGTTTCACATAAATTAACTTTCGTTTTCGACTGATTTTCAGAACATAATTTGTAACATATTGCATCTAAATTTAGAGTTAATTGACGATTGGTTGAATAAGAAAAGTGCTCGATGCGCTCATAACGCGTCACACGATTTACATATGTTCAGGGGGATATCCCTGTACCGATTGGATGTCAAATCAAGTCATACGGGAAAACTCCACAATTCAGTTTATGTAGTGTGTTTACTTGCGGAGAATGGAGAACGCTGTGTTCACGAATTTCTGAAACACATGTATCGTCAAAATTGGGCAGAAAATTAGAGTTTTTGTAAGTTATATACTGACTACTGACTAAAGTAACGGTGGAATGATTGATCGTTTTAGGTGTCCTGCTTTTTGGTCAAATTTCCCGACAATTTTTTATGGAATGTCCCGATTTGGACCTGAAAAATTCTGGCATGTATGCATTGGATATGAAGAAGAAAGGGTTGGCCTTTGTTGATACAATGTTATTAAGTAAAGATGAGTATTGGAAGTGGTTGAAAATGCAGAAATTTCAAAGAGAAATGTACTGATATAAAAATATGGGTGATTTACAACTCTCCTGCAAAAACATTTTGAAAAGAATCCTTTTATTCATTTTGACGCCCCTTCAAAGATAAATGTTGTTGTTTTTGACTTTTCAAATTTCTGTCTGTTTCCCGGACCGCACAGACCATAGAAGCACGAGCAAGAAATGCAATACCCTTTAGGCCTCCATTGTTGAAACAATGCTTGGCAGGTGGGTTGGTTATAACAAGAACTGAAAGCTTATTGATTTGGGACTGTTTGGACCAAAGAGTAAGGTCACACCAACAAAAGAGTATTGCAAAACACACCAATGATTAGACGAGCTGGTCAAAGGAATACGAGTCATGTTCTGAGAAAACTGGGCAAAATGCATGTGAATAAAGTGTCGTCCCAGATTAGCCTGTGCAGTCCGCACATGCTAATCAGGGACGACACTTTCCGCCTAAACTGGATTCATGGTAAGAAGAGACATCATTTAAACGAAAAATTCCATAAAAGCGAAAATTTTCGTCCCTGATTAGCCTGTGGGGACTGCACAGGCTAATCTGGGATGACAATTTACGCACAGGCATTATGCCCAGTTTTCTCAGAACACAACACATAACTATGCAATCATTCGGCCTCAATTTGTCTAACTAAGGAGTAGATTGTTCAGGACTTATAACTAACCAATGTTGTTCATGAAGTCCTTGTGTAGAAAAGGTCAAAGCAAAACTTAAATGTCATAGGTGAAATGTTGTCCATTCTTAACCTATGGAAACCGTAGGCTGGTTTCATACAATTTTGTAGGTAACGCTTCCGTTTTTTTCCATAAATCTATTGATACATTTTTGTTTATTGAATTCAGCTTTCTTTACATTTTCCTGATTATGTATCTTGCCACAATGGTAAATAAGACATTCACCATACTTGCCAAGTAATTATTATAACTCCAAACAAATTATTGTACACAAGTGTGTAGTTGCTGTTTCACTGATTATGGTTTTCTGCTGCTTTCATTTAATGTTACTTTTAAATTTTGCATATGTATTATTTAGTATGGTTGATTATTCATTACCCTTCCATCCATCTATATCTTAAGTTCAATAGATATATTGTCAGCTACAAAGAAAGGCGACATATCTGACTTCAAAGTTTAAATGTGCCATTTTTTTGTCTTTTTATCATAAATATGTTTACCAATTGTTGAAGTTCAAATAAACAAATTCCATTCAATGTCTTCAAAAATTACACCAGTTAATCGGTACATTATTGTGGGGTATGCTTTATTGAAAGGAAGTTGTTGCATAACAAAAGTTAAGGAGATGCTAAATAACAACTTGTATGTTCAACCACCATAAAATAATATGTCATAAAACTTCAGAACCAGATAAGATAATTATTTCAAGAGACACATTCACAATACATGTTCATATCATGGTTGCTATATTACTACTTTGTTTGGAATGTTTGGAGGTTGTTTGGTTATCAGTGTTTATGTGTTTGATAACAAAAGCCAGTGATCAGTTATCAGCATTAAATGTCTTAGTAAATTTAAGAGTCAGCTTGACTCACTAACAGGTGCTTGACTCTCATGTTGTTGTTTTTACTCTTTCAGTGCTGGAACCGAATTTTGAAGGCCTTTGCAAACAGTTTGGATCCAGATGAGACGCCACAGAACGTGGCGTCTCATCAGGATCCAAACTGTTTGCTATTCTGATAGTATTCTTTGAAAAAAAATCGAAGAAAATGCAAATTTTAGAAATTCAGCAGACGACATTTTAGCAGATGACAAATATCCCAGCATGCAAAGGGTTAAACTCTAACTTGCAAACTTTCATATGCTAATTATGCAATGGCTCAAATTTCTAGTGCTGCAAGGGGTAACGGAATAATCAGAAGAAATCAGATCCATTAGTTTTCTATGTGAGTTGACTGGGGTCATTTGCCGAGTTATTTTAACAATAAACTCTGTACAAAATTTATAATGCACCAAATCGAATGGAAATGGAAGGACCATGGTTACTGGCCATGTGTGATTTCCTTGGTCAACCATGGTCAAATATGCAATTCATTTATTTCCATCGTCAACCATGGGTCAAATATGCAATTCATTTATTTCTATTATTTCCATTGTCAAACATAGTGAAATGTGCAATTCATTTATTACCAAGGTCAAACATGCAATTTATGTATTATCATGGTCAACATAGTCAAATGTGCAATTCATATATTTCCATGGTCAATCATGGTCAAATGTGCAATTCATTTATTTCCATGGTCAATCATGGTCAAATGTGTAATTCATTTATTTCCATGGTCAATCATGGTGAAATGTGCAATTCATTTACTTCCATGGTCAATCATGGTCAAATGTGTAATTCATTTATTTCCATTGTCAATAATGGTCAAATGTGCAATTCATTTATTTCCATGGTCAATCATTGTCAAGTATACAACTCATTTATTTCCATGGTCCAACATGGTCAAATATGCAAATCATTTATCTCCATTGCCAACCATGGTCAAATATGCAATTCATTTATCTCCATTGTCAATCATGGTCAAATATGCAATTCATTTATCTCCATTGTCAAGTATGGTCAAATATGCAATTCATTTATTTCCATTGTCAAGTATGGTCAAATATGCAGTTNGAATTTCTTTCTTCGCTAAGCATGCCATTAGAGATTGTTTACATTCTTGACAAAAAATTAAGGCTTCTGTGAAAACAACAAGTTTCTAAACGTAACAGATTTTGACTTGATCAAACACTGGGCGCTTTTTTAGCTGCAGCAATGTGCACAAATCATATCACACAAGTGTTATAAGCAGATACAATGAGATATAATATGTTTTAAAATAAGGGTTATATCAAATTTTCATTTATTGTTCTGGAAAACTCTTGTAACTATATAAACCATGATAGAAACAGTTTCTTGGAATTATTAACAATGACCTACATTTTCAAATCTAGATTACTATATAATCATTTGGACATGTCCATTTTTAAACAATTAATAGAAATTCTCGTGTATTGGCCTGAAGTAAGCATTAGTGAAAAAGTGAACTTTTTTATACAATGGCAATAATAACGTGCCCGACTACGCGTGTTAAAGCTCAAGATTTCCAACAGGAGTACCAGTGGCCATTCTGTGCCATTTTGATTGGTTTAAAAAGTCACATGGTTAATTTTCATGCGACTTGATTCCACTAGTTATGAAGATTTCCGATCTACCAGTGAAATGGTCAAACCATGTCAGAGAAAGACATGTCAAGATAAGATCTCAAGATTTTGCAATTTCAAATTTAAATGTTGCCGAATCGCATTGCCAAGATGATTAAATGAGTAGTTTATGTTAATTTGAAAGCATTTATTCATAGCCAAAATGATTAATTGATTAGTTTATGTTAATTTAAATGCATTTATTCATGCAATTTAAGTTTCTTATTATTTGTTGACTTTCAGAAATGTTCGAAACACTCTAAATAGGACAATTGTTAATAATAATTGTCGCACTGCCGCATTGTTGTCATCATAAAGTCGCATTGTCGCCATCATACTATCGCATTGTCGCCATCGTACTATCACATTGTCGCCATCATACTATTGTATTGTCGCCATCGTACTATCGCAATGTCGCCATCACACTATTGTATTGTCGCCATCGTACTATCGCATTGTCGCCATCATACTATTGTATTGTCGCCATCGTACTATGGCAATGTCGCCCTCTGGATTTTAATGTGTTACCACGATGGCCCTTATATTATAACGGTATTCCGTATGATGGTATATATATAGTTTAAACGCTCTTTCAGTAATATTCATTGTGCTAAATTATCAATGAAAAGCGTTACGTAATTTATTTATTATTTTTCTGATTTAAAATGATGATAATTAATAAACTAACAGATATTTTTAACATTTTATTTAGTCAGGAGTATTATTTTGCTTGTTTGAATATTATGCACACATTCTATTCTTAATCTTTGACAATTTTTTTGAAATTTGACATTTTGCCAAAATTTCAACGAGTTCCTTTGTCATTAAATGGTACATGCACACATTTCAAAATTTATTAAAAACAGCCAATACTAATTGTCTGACCATTTTTGTTCGTATTATAAAAACAAGCCCAAAGTAATTGTCAGCTGGCGGATGTGACAGTCAAGAATCAACATTATTAACCCATTTATGCCTAGCGTCTAGAAAAAAGGCCTTGGCAAACAGCGTAGACCCAGATGAGACGCCGCATGATGCGGCGTCTCATCAGGGTCTGCGCTGTTTGCTTAAAGGAATTTCTGTAAGAAATATTCTAAATATAGAAATGAATATACTAGCCATCCCTAATTTTGGAAATAAATTGATCCAATTTAGAAGGATGGGAGAGTCCACTAGGCATAAATGGGTTTACTCTTTCAGTGCTGGAACCAAATTTTGAAGGCCTTTGCAAACAGTTTGGATCCAGATGAGACGCCACAGAAGGTGGCGTCTCATCAGGATCCAAGCTGTTTGCTATTCTGATAGTATTCTTTGACAAAAAATGGAAGAAAATGCTAATTTTAGAAATTCAGCAGACGGCATTTTAGCAGACAAAAAAATTCCCAGCATGCAAAGGGTTAAATTATCAAGTGGTGCTATTCAGCCCACAAGAAGCCTAAGGAGTCGTTTTTTATTTGCCCTTACCGGGTCAAACATACGAAAAGCTGAAAGCACAAGATCTTTAATACAAATATTTATCATAGTCACTTTAAAGGCCACAGATTATGTTGGATATTCAAGCTGGGTATAGCATAATACTCTCGTTTTATTCCAGTGCATTTATGAGTAATGTGAAGCTCATTGAGGTATATCTAGTAATGGGCAATTGATGGGCTCCAGCATATGAGCCTCTTTATGTGAAAAGAGGGTTTAATGCATGTAGGTAAAGTGTTGTCCCAGATTAGCTTGTGCAGACCGCACAAGCTAATCAGGGATGACACTAAATTCCGCTTTTATGATATTTTTCGTTTAAAGAAAGACTTTTCTTATATCAAAAATCTAGTTTGTGCAGAAGGTGTTAACCCTGATTAGCCTGTGCAGACTGCTCAGGCAAATCTGGGATGACACTTTACGCACATGCATATAAAAAACCCTGTTCACAGAGCGAGGCTCATATACATTGGGTTAAGTGTGACCCTATTGAATTTTTATATCAGACAGTAAGATTGTTGGGCTCAACTCTTGCCCCGAACAAAGAATGTTTCTTTTCACCAAAGAACGCCCATTTCTTTCAGGAACTACTTATGACCGGTTTGAACTTAAAGGTTTGTCAAAACATGCTATTTCACAAGCTATAAACTGAAAGACTTTTCTCATTACTTGCAAAGAAGGTTCATTGAAGTATTTGTTGTAAAACTGTCTTGCAAAATGTATTGAACAAAGCTTTAATCATTCACAAGCTCTGTAAGAAAAGGCTTGTTTATAAGCAATTTTAACGTGACACGTCTTGTTATCAAACTGTGATGTTTAATTCCTTATTTGTATGTATCAGAACTCCAATTCGCTGCACATAACCAATACTCAACCGTTTTCAAGTCAATTATTTGTATGCCCCCAGTAGAGTGGCATATAGCAGTCACACTGTCCGTCCCTCTGTCTATCTGTCCATACCATACTATGTGAGGACAAATAGTATCATTAATATCTACATACACAAGAGCGCAGTTTAAATAAATGTGCACATACGTTATATGTAATAGTTAATTCCTATATGCCTTATATTATACAAATACCAGCATAAGTAGGTGTATGAAAAACTATAGGAAATGTGATCTGTATTATGTACTGATTTATAAACTGAAAAAAAAATGGATTTTCATAAATATGCAATACACTACATAACAAACATTTAATGCGGTAAAACACAACAACAATTAAACCTTTGTTTTCAATTTTATTATTTGGAAGCGTAAATGTTTAACCTTTATTGTCAAAAGCAGGATAAACGCAGAATATCTTTTTGAAAAGATATTTCTTGTTAAGTATTTTGGACTGATTCTGTCACAGTATATGTAGGAGTATGAAGTGTTGGGAGATGGGCCCTATGCCACCAATAAAGGCTTGCCACTGGAGTATGAAGTGTTGGGAGATGGGCCCTATGCCACCAATGAAGGCTTTCCATGAAGTGTTGGGAGATGGGCCCTATGCCACCAATAAAGGCTTTCCACTGTAAAATAAACAACATTTGAATATGAGCCTCACTCTGTGAAAAGTTTTTTTATGCATGTGTGTAAAGTGTCGGCTCAGATTAGCCCTGTGCAGTCCGCACAGGCTAATCAGGGACGACACTTTCCGCCTAAACAAGATTTGTGCTAAGACGCGACTGTCTTTTAACGAAAAATATCATAAAAGCGGAAAGTGTTGTCCCTGATTAGCCTGTGCAGACTGCACAGTCTAATCTGAGACAACACTTTATGCACATGCATTTAACCCCTTTTTTACAGAGCGCAACTCGTATGTTCTTTTGATTGAACAAATAACCCCACATGTTGGGATTGAATCATACTGTTTCCTTGTGAATATGGTTTCCTACTTGAAATTTGTATAATCCTCATCTTGAATGAAAGGTTAATCTTGTGTATTCGGCCAGGGTATAAGTCTGTTTGTCACATAATAGTTAAAATTCTTATGACTTATAACACTGCCTTGATACATTTACCAAGGGCTTAACCAGGTTTTGTAGAGGTTTCATACCACATTAAGAAGAGAAAGGCCGATTTTATTAATATGCTTTTGAAGTTGACTCAAATTTTATTGGAAGGCAAATTTATCTCTATTGACATGAATGAAGTATTGAAATGTTGGTAAGGATCGAAGAAAGCCGCAGGCATTAGTCAGTTTTGAAAACAGGACAAATTGATGGGGATTAAGATATTGAGTATTTGGAGCATCAATATTATCCCTTTGCATGCTGGGAAATTTGTCGTCTGCTAAAATGTTGTCTGCTAAATTTCTAAAATTAACATTTTCTTCGATTTTTTTCAAAGAATACTATCAGAATAGCAAACAGTTTGGATCCTGATGAGACGCCACGTTCTGTGGCGTCTCATCTGGATCCAAACTGTTTGCAAAGGCCTTCAAAATCCGGTTCCAGCGCTCAAAGGGTTAAGCAGAGTTTTCCCAGAGTGAGGCTAAATGAATGGAGGCTCATGTTTGTTGCTGTTTCAGGATGGGAGATTGCAA
>VMBQ01005164.1:44494-59825 GCA_007657795.1 Dreissena rostriformis
TATTTTAATTCCAATAAATCTACAGAGTCTAACAATATTTCAATTCCACTAAAACTACAGATGTGTTCAGTAAGAAAACAAGTGTATGAGATAAAAGATAACTATTAAGTGTTAATTAATATATACCTATGTAATATTTGAAAACTACAATAATTTCAGAGACAGAGTGGATATAACATATGGTAAGAGCAAAACAGAAAATATTTTTTAACAAAAATATACATAAAAGACAAATATCATTTCTAATTTTCCTGATAGGTTGTATATGTGAACACATAAAAAAACTAAAGAAAAGTTTTAAATATACGCATTACTAATTTAGGAATATTTTTTCCATATGACTTACTTTAGGAAAGCAAAAATTTATAATCAGAAAGAATACCTGACTTGATGCAATTTAATCAGTCATTTAATTTTTATGTATGGTTTTAACATGGGTATAGACACTTTTGCCTGAATGTGTCCATTAAAACGTGAATATTTGCTCTTTGCTCTACATAATATTTTTTTAATCTGTATGTGATGTCAACAAACTATCATGTAAATAGTCTTATAATATTTTGATTCCAATAAATCTACAGAGTCTAACAATATTTCAATTCCACTAAAACTACAGATGTGTTCAGTAAGAAAACAAGTGTATGAGATAAAAGATAACTATTAAGTGTTAATTAATATATACCTATGTAATATTTGAAAACTACAATAATTTCAGAGACAGAGTGGATATAACATATGGTAAGAGCAAAACAGAAAATATTTTTTAACAAAAATATACATAAAAGACAAATATCATTTCTAATTTTCCTGATAGGTTGTATATGTGAACACATAAAAAAACTAAAGAAAAGTTTTAAATATACGCATTACTAATTTAGGAATATTTTTTTCCATATGACTTACTTTAGGAAAGCAAAAATTTATAATCAGAGTGAATACCTGACTTGATGCAATTTAATCAGTCATTTAATTTTTATGTATGGTTTTAACATGGGTATAGACACTTTTGCCTGAATGTGTCCATTAAAACGTGAATATTTGCTCTTTGCTCTACATAATATTTTTTTAATCTGTATGTGATGTCAACAAACTATCATGTAAATAGTCTTATAATATTTTGATTCCAATAAATCTACAGAGTCTAACAATATTTCAATTCCACTAAAACTACAGATGTGTCCAATAGCCCACTTCTTGTTGCGCTCACTGCAGCATGCTGTGTACAGCCTTGACGATGCAGTTTGCGCTGATGCCATACTTCTCCATGAGCTCTGCAGGTTTCCCACTGCGGGGCACCTCTTTCACTGCCAGTCTCTTGATGGTGATGTCCTTCTCCTCAGACAGTGCCCCCGCTACAGCGTCACCCAGACCACCTGGAATGTAGAAACATTAGTGTTACTAATAGATTCCTTTGTAAACGCAGTGCTTTTTTTTTTTTTAAGGAAAGGGCCTAGCATTCATAATTAAATGACTAATCTGAGAAAGGGGAATACATTTTCCAAAGTTAAGTTGTTATTTGTGGAAAATGCATCATTTTAAAGAATTTTTCTTGGGGGAAGCAGTCATTATTTGTACCCTGTACATTTGAAGTGTAATCCATAACAAGTTCTTAGGGTCATATCTCAAGCACCAATGCCACAAACAGATTCCGGACAAAATACCCCTGGGACTTGACAATTAAAATGATATCTGCAAATGGAGTGGAGTCCTCAGGCTTGTGACCAGGTTTCCATTAATATATAGGAAAATGTCATACTTTTTTTGACAAAATATATGCTAAATCAATGTTTAGATGAATCCTGCATAATGAGTTTGTGCTAAATTTTGAACACTGTATGTTAAAATCATTAATTCATTTTTATTGCTTGTTCATTTTTTTTAAAGCAGAAACAGGCAATGCCTTGAAGCCTGTTACCTTTATTGGCACACTTAATTACAAAATAGGGCCTATCTGTAAACTGACCCCATTCGTAATGATCCTCCACAGTGACAATTCTGCCCCCAGTCTCGCGGGCATTGCTCAGAATGGTAGCAGCATCGAGAGGTTTCAAAGTGAATGGGTCGATGATTCTGGCATTCACCCCATCAATGGCCAGTTTGTCAGCTGCCTTCATGGCCTCCACGAGGGTTACACAGCACCCAATTATTGTCACATGGTCGTCATCACTCTTACGAACAACCTGAGTTATTAGAGTAGAACAGAAAATATGTTAAAATTATATTCTTTTAAAAGTGATTTTGAACAAAGAATATCTTAAAAAGTTTTTCCTTAAGTGTATGCAAAAACTACATTATTTGGAATAAGCTTAATTTATAATAAAATAAAACGTTTGCTTTTTGCTTGGTCCTATAAAAACAAAAGCAAACTCAATACCACTCAGCAAACCAGGCTTCCTAACACCGTTTTCAAGAGCGCAAGATGAACTGAACTTGAAAAAATATTTGAACTATCAGGATATTTCCCTATCTTTCACCTTGAATTTTAATTGGTCTGGATTTTTAAACAGAATACTTTGGCCAATTGATTTTGATGTCTGGGTTAAATTGTTCTGTTGAAAAGCTATTGTACCCATTGTAACTAACTACCAGCTGTAAAAGAGTGAAAAAAAATCCATGGTTGTTGAAAAGAATTCTAACCTTAGCTTTCCCGATCTCAAAAACCTCATCATTTGCATAAATGGTTGCTATGTTGGGCCTGCTGGTACGTATGAAGCAGACGCCCTTGGTGTTAGCAGCCAGCTCCACCGCACGCTCACAGGACACAGCGTCGCTAGGATAGAACACCGTGGAGCCCGGCACGGTACGGAACATAGCCAGGTCCTCCAGCGCCATCTGTGAGGGACCATCCTCACCTGAACGGGAAGTAACAGGAATACCGGTAAGCATCGAAGCATGGGCAAACATTCCTAGGATGATTTGTAATTATATTGCAGTGAAATGTTCATGTTTATCACAGCTCTAGCGGTAATCTTAAAGATTGTTTTTTGGGAAATATTTTATACTTGACATTGCTCTTGGGGAAGTCCTAACTTTTATTTCAAGGAATAGTTAACATTTGGCATCATTATTTCCTGAGGGAATCTTAAATTTTATTCCAGGCAAGTTTTTTTTTTTGGCATAGCTCTTGAGGAAATCATAACTTGTGTTTCTGGGAACAATTCTAGCAAGAGTGCCAACTTGTATCTAAATACGCCCCTTCAACGGTCTGGGTTACATTGTTCTGCAAACCATGTATTAATTTGGTGTACAAATGATGGTACATAAAATAATGGATACAACAAGAAAAACATGGCAATGCCATGAACGCAGGTATTCAACGTTTAATATACTAATTTAATCAAAATAATTTATGTGCAATCATCTGTTAGGTCTGCAAATAAGCTTCCAAGACACAACATTTCAGCATTCTACCTTAATCAAAACGTAATTAAACTGTTTTTCTATCTTAAGCAACAATGACATTGACCTGTTTTCAACTGGCCCTGAAAAGTAATGCGAAAATGTCAGTGAAAATACTACATACAAACTTATTTTGTTGAGCGGAAACAATTTAACTAATTTTAGTAACAGTGACCTTGTCCTTAACCTGACTGGTCCCCAACGAGAGAGACCTCAAGCTTGGTCTGCAGGTAATCATCCAAAAGACACAATTTCTGTGTAAAGCATCCTTCCAAACGAAAGTTATTAAGCGTGGACCGTTCAATTTTTAGCAGCAGTGACCTCGACGTGACCAGCTCCAATTTTAATTCCAAGCTAGGTCTCCATGTAAGCTTCCCACACACAACATTTATATGCAAACAGAGACCTTGACCATAAGTGACTAGTGCCAAATACAATCCCAAGCTGGGTCTCCGTTCAAGTCTGCTATTTCCGAAGTGTCATCAAGTTTTGTTAAAGCAAACTAAAGTTATTGACCCAAAACCACTTGTTACAAGTATTAGAGAGCAGACAACATAAATTTTTTAAATTTGGGAAAGCTCAAGGACCATTATTCAGAAGTGCTTCATACAATTTGGCTGCTTAGTAAACTAGGTCTGTATAATATGCCCACGAACATTAACATTATGATGATCCGATTTAAGCTATTGGTGTTAGAGTGCAGAATATAAAATTAAGCTATATTTTTACAATTCAAAGGCCATAATTCAGAAGTGTTTAATGCGATCTGACTGGTTATAAAACTCGCCCCAGATATTATGCCAATAAATATATAATAACAAAGTTTCAAGGTGATCAGATTCACTCTGTTTTAAGTATTGAGCAGACAACATTAATTTGGCAAATTTTGGATAATTCAAGGGCCATAATTCAGAAATGCTTCATGCAAATTGGTTAGTTATCAAATTTGGTGGAGTTTATATGCCAACAAACATTACCACCAAGTTTCATTATTGTAAGCTATCATAGTTTGAGAGCTGGCAAGGTAATTTTTTTTTAATTTTTTTACAATTAAATTCAGAAGTGCTTAATGCAAACTGGCTGATTATATTATGCCCATAAACATTATTACTAAGCTTCATGATGATCAGATTTAAAATGTATGTGTTATTGAGCATACATTGGTCTCTTGGACCCTGCCCACCCAACCGCTCTCTCCCCACGGGTGTTCTCATAAAACGCCACGTTTTTATTTAACGGGTATAACAACTGTGGAAAATCTTATTGCACTTCTGGGGGAATATAATATCAAGGGTTCACTGAATTAAATTCTCAAGACATTACATGAACAAGTAAAATGTTTTCTTTTAATCTTGGAAATATTAACATTTTAAACATTTTGATGTAAGATGACCTAAACTTTTATTACCCAGAGACTCATGGCATTTGAAATATGTAAGGAAATGATTCCAACAGTAACTTAACACTTGGATTTGTTGTTCCACTTTACCAAATTCGTTTGTGAAAATTTCCCCCCCAAAAAACATACTGCTTATCTTGCAGTAGAATACAGATTTCTGGATACATACCTATGGAAATGCCAGCATGAGAACCAGCAAAGTTGACATTGGTCTGAGAGATGGCGCCCATTCGTATCTGATCAAACGCGCGCGTGAAGAAGGCTGCGAATGTGCTGCAGAAGGCGACTGTGCGGTCACGCGTGGCACACCCGATGGCTACCCCTACCAGGTTCTGCTCCGCTATGAAGCACTCGATGAAGCGGTCTGGATGTGCCGCCTGCAACAAATGTGCCCTACATGTAGCTGTTTGATAGAGGGAAGTTAATTTATGAATGTAATTGACTTTATTTATTTATTATAAACATGGCCTGTATATGTTCTGTATCAAAAATTGACCCAGCTGTAATATATAATAGAAGGGATGTAACTTATGAAAGCAGCTGACTTTAAGAATAATTCTGGTCAACTAACCGATAGAATGATATAATAAATATAATAAATTGGTATCCAGTAGCATTCTGGAACTAGTAGATTTAAAGCACTCATACACTGACAAGCTAAAGCAACTAAATGCAACATAATCTTATGTCCAATATGGCATCTTTTGTTTATAAAACCATTGATTAACTATGGTAAGTTTGTGTATAACCCCCTGTTACTAAGGGTATCACATTTAAACGTTAAAACGGTCGCGTTTCGTGTTTTGCTCAAAACGTTTACAAAAACAGTAAACGTTTAAACAAAAGTCAATATCAATATAATAAATATTGGGGTGCAAATAACGTAGCCGACTAGCGCACAAAGTATATCGGTGACGAACTGCGAAATCCGGGTATCTTGCAGTAAATGTGGGCACTATATATACCGAATTCGGCAGTAATTTATTTCTGATTGGCTAGGGGATGGCACGGACATGAATGGAAACTAACAGCAAATCTTCGCTACTTTCCGAAAATCTTACAACTTGACAACGAAACAGTGCATATGCCGCCATCTTGAAATATTTTAAGTGATTGATTAGCAAAGTAAAGCACTGCGGAAGCATGTTGGAAAAGAAATATTTTAACCAAATTATATATTGATCACATTTTTGCCAGTAAACTGGTTTTTTTATTTTCTGCAGTCAAACCATATGCACATTGTATTTCATGTGTCGTTTTCAGATACAGTATTTTTCGTTGATTTTACGTTATTTTCGACGTTCTTTAAATTGTTTTTATAGAATTGCGAATACACATTTGGTGATACGGGTGTTCTTGTTTAAAATATTTTATGGTTTTAATATGACGTCATTGAGCGAATGGGATATGCACTGAATATAACTTCCGGAGATAATTACTACTTTCAGTTTGGAAATGCGATGGTACTGATGCTTTTAAAATGGACATAGAGATAACGTTTAAACGGTAACGTTTCGTTTATTTCATTTCGTTTAAACGTTTAGAAAAATCTGTAAACGTGATACCCTTACCTGTTACTACAAACATTCTTCAGCTTAATCTTTGACCAAATCTTTCATCTTAAACCAGAGAAAATCGAGGCTGAACTTTCACAAGCATTTTATTGGTTATATTTATGTACAATGGGCAAAGTTTGCACAAGAACTTTCCCTGTGCTCAAAATTAGCACCAGCCTGTATGTCCACTCTTATTAATTTTGAACTGTGTTGCTCTGATTCTCTGTTTTATATTGGCAGACTTGAAACATTTAAATAATTTTAATTAACAATACAAGAATTTGTGCTTGCATGATCATAAGTTCATAACTGTTAATATCACCGGCTGTTTATCCAGTGCTACCTTGTTCTTTTAGTTGCTTTTTCACCTACCTTAAACTTGTCAGAGAACGTAGAATTCTTGGTGTCCCCGTCAAGTGCTATAACTCTGTTGTTGTTTGCTCCTAACTTGGCAAGAGCAACGCCATAGGCTAATCTAGTGGCGACCTGAAATAAGAATTTGAGGAAAGTGTACAACAACACCTTTTCCTATGTTATAAAATAATGAACTTTAAAAACCTGGTCTGACACGCTCCTGACGTAAAGAAGTCAAAATATTAGTTACAATGAAATCCATATTTTTGTCTATATATTAAATATATATTTGTGTACTACATAAGGTCCAAGATAATCACAAGTATAAACAAGAGATGTGTTTGTCAGAAACACAATGCCCCCTATTGCGCCGCTTTGAAATAAAATTTCAATATATAATTTGGCAGGTTTAGAAATTATCTCTCTTCCCTTGGATTGTATTTTTTGACCTTTGACCTTGAAGGATGACCTTAACCTTGACATTTCACCACTCAAAATGTACATGCCAAATATCAAGTTGCTATCTTCAATATGTATTGCAAAAGTTATGGCCAACGTTAAAGTTTTCGGACGGACGGGACGGACTGACAGTTCAACTGCTTTATGCCACCCTACCGGGGGCATAAAAATGTCTTGAACTTTCAGGTGTTTCCTGTGTGGCAGACTTAAGTTACATCAAAAATTGCCCACACTCCACATTTCAGTGATAAGAAAAGGACAAGTTGGTATTGGTTCAGAAAAGAATACCACAAAATTGAAACAAAAGTTTGGACCCCATTTTATTGTTTTTGCACTGTAGAATATTATAACATTTCTTAAATCGCTGCAATACTGATCCTTCTAGAATTATGATTTTTTTTCTTTTAAACATATTTCAAAACGCACTTAAATTGCATCAACTTACATGTAAACAATCCACATATATTTTCTCAACTTTCATGCCCAGTTTTAAAAATTCATATATTCATTGGTAAGCAATAATATAAAGGGACCACTATTAACCAGTATTAACAAGTCTATAACAAATATGTTATATCATATGTAATCCTGATGAAGGCCAACATGGAGGAGATGTTGTTTAAGTTAAAAATATAATTTATAACTTTTGGTTGCCATTTTACTTTATTTCTATTACTAATTACTTTTATTCAATCATAGAATGATATAATCCAAATTATCCAGATCCAATGAGTTTTCCAGATAAACCCAAATTCCAATGTCCATTTTTCAGGATCTGTTACCAAAACAAAACCTGATTTCTAAACCTGAATTTATATCATTTCACCCTACCTCTTCCCCTTTCTTGTAATTGGGTGGCGCAGATAGATGAATATTTGTAATGTTGGATGCGGGGACTGTGGCAGTGATGGATTGGGGGCGGAGGTTGAAGGGTCCCTGACTGTGCATGGCCTTCTGGAGGTGAGCGATCACTTCATCAGCCTTGTTGCCCAGGGGCTTACCGTGCCAGTTCATCAGGTCCTCTATGTCTGAAACAAGGAAGACAAGTTCAATTATCTGTGTCATTTTTGGGGGGGAAAATTGCATATTGATGGGAGCAAGAATTTGAGCTTCGCTCTGGGAAAACATGGTTTAATCCATGTGCGTAAAGTGTCATCCCAGGCTAAAGTCCGCACAGGACGACACTTTCCACTTTTATTGTATTTCCGTTTAAGAGGAACTCTATTCTCAGCAAAAATCTTGTGAAGACAGAAAGTGCCGTCCCTGATAAGCCTGTGTGAACTGCACAGGCTAATCTAGGATGACACTTTTCGCACATGTATTAAGCTAAATTCAAACGAGAACAAGTGAGTATACTTTCACAAAATAAAGCAATAACTAAGAACTTACATATTCTATACGACATATTAATTCACGCTGTGTGTATAACATAAAACTTTATTACACTGTAAGTGGCAGCGATAACAATGGCATACACTTGTACACAGACAGACGGATATTAGCGCGTTGATGAACACATAATGCAAGCAAGTTAACATTTTATTTTCTTAGCAGTTTGCGCACTGCGGATGCCACTTGAGGAAGCTCTGTGTAGCAATAGCCTTTGACCCGAAATACCTACCATAGTAACCTTTACCACAGACCCAATGGGGTAGATTTTTTACCGTGACCTTTGTCAAGGATTCAGAGCACAGGCTAATCTAGGATGACACTTTACACACATGTATTAACCCTTTGAGCGCTGGAACCGGATTTTGAAGGCCTTTGCAAACAGTTTGGATCCAGATGAGACGCCACAGAACGTGGCGTCTCATCAGGATCCAAACTGTTTGCTATTCTGATAGTGGTCTTTGAAAAAAAGTGAAGAAAATGTTGATTTTAGAAATTCAGCAGACGACATTTTAGCAGACGACAAATTTCCCAGCATGCAAAGGGTTAAGCCCTGTTTACTCAGAACAAGGCTTAATTATCTGAGTCATTTAGACAACAATTGCATTTTCAGTAGAGCAAGAACTTATATTTTGCACTTAGGTTTATGCTTAACACAACTTTTATGAGTACATAAAAGTGTCTTTAAATGTGAATTGTTATGGTAGTGAATTGTACATTTTTAATATATAAACTCTGATTTGTGAATAATTCAGGGCAAAAAGTGAGTTTTGGAGCTCCGTAAAATCTGTTTAAACCCCGGATGCTTTGCATTAACTGTTCCATGGCAGTGACCCCAGTTTTATTCTTTTTTGTGTGTTTGTTCTGTACGTGTGTGTCTTGTCTAGTATGTTTGTGTTGTGTCTCACTGTTTGTTCTATACTTGTGTGTCTTGTCTAGTATGTTTGTGTTGTGTCTCACTGTTTGTTCTGTACTTGTGTGTCTTGTCTAGTATGTTTGTGTTGTGTCTCACTGTTTGTTCTATACTTGTGTGTCTTGTCTAGTATGTTTGTGTTGTGTCTCACTGTTTGTTCTATACTTGTGTGTCTTG
Source organism: Dreissena rostriformis (assembly GCA_007657795.1). NCBI lineage: Eukaryota > Metazoa > Mollusca > Bivalvia > Myida > Dreissenidae > Dreissena > Dreissena rostriformis. The sequence goes on from VMBQ01005164.1 coordinate 54,141, forward strand.
TCTAGTATGTTTGTGTTGTGTCTCACTGTTTGTTCTATACTTGTGTGTCTTGTCTAGTATGTTTGTGTTGTGTTTGTTCTGTACTTGTGTGTCTTGTCTAGTATGTTTGTGTTGTGTTTGTTCTGTACTTGTGTGTCTTGTCTAGTATGTTTGTGTTGTGTCTCACTGTTTGGCAATTGGTTGTTGCCAAAAAATAAAGAACCAAATATTAATTTTAAGATTCATCTCCTCTGTGTGCAGCTGAAGTTTAACTTTTTGTATATGTAAATGTAAGTCATTAAAGCTCATAGCCTTTTTTAATATTTTGATGTTAGAAAAAGGTTTATGATAAGGAACTTAAGGTTTTTGGTCTTTAACAAAACCATCCCTCACCTGGGAATCCATGCCCCTTGAAGGTCTTGGCGAGGATGCAGGTTGGTCTGTCCTTCACCGTGCTGGCGTCATGCAGCGCCTTACACAGCACCTCTACATCGTGCCCGTCTACCACGTACGTGTTCCATCTGACAATGTAACACAACAACTGCATCAAGTGTACCACGTACGTGTTCCATCTGACAATGTAACACAACAACTGCATACAGTGTACCACGTACGTGTTCCATCTGACAATGTTACACAACAACTGCATCAAGTGTACCACGTACGTGTTCCATCTGACAATGTAATACAACACCTGCATCAAGTGTACCAAGAGATTGGGGGAATTTCAGCTGAATTTATGCAGTTAGAAAACAAAAACAAGTAGAAACAAGCAAATTTGTTGAATTGATATCCCCTGCCAATTTAGAGCTTTGTCACAGAAAAAAGGTCGGCCGGACGGACGGAAGGACGGATGGAAGGAAGGATGGACGGAAGGACGGACAACGCCAAAACAATATCACTCCCCCTTTGGCGGGGGATAATTAGGCTAATTTCAATAAATTGTTGATATTTTTTTTTTCTAACAAGAAAATTATGCCTCATACAAAAGAGCTATCAGGGCTTTTACAGTCTTAGCCATTGACTATTACAAATTGACTAGCGGAAGCTGCAGTAGTGTTTTGTCCTTTCTAGAATTCTTCACACAAAATATACAAGTGGTATGTCTATAGGACACAACTGTCAAAGGACTTATTTCAATTCGAAAACCATAGGCATAACAACACGCTGTGTTGAATACATTGTAACATGTGCTTTGATTCAAAAAGATGCTAATATGGGATATTAAAGTACCATGATAGAATATTGCAAATTAAATTTGAATATGATTGTAGGTGTCTTTTACTGTCCCTTTGGAATTGTTAAAAGGGCATGGGGCTTAAAACAGATTTCATGAAAACTACCATATATTCATTCCCTAAAACAAAAAAACCACCCATTGGTTTAAAAAAAACACAAACTTCTTTGCCTAATTTATGCTTTTTTTTGCTTAAACACCAAGCAAAAGTTATACATACTTAATATTTTTTATAGTGGTACATGTATTCATAATACAATGCCATTATTTTGACTAAGTAGGGTCAAATATACACTTTGACCCCCCCCCCCCCAAAAAAAATTGCTAGAAAAGGTATTTTAACTAATCCTGGTAGGGAAGAAGATACTTAATAACATATCAAAAGTTTACCCAAATTGGACTTCAGGAAAGTAGTTTTTTTTCAAGATGGCCACCAAGATGGCCTACAAAACCTATTTATGATCATAACTATGTAAGTATCCACTGCAATATGATGACTTTTGTATCTTAGCAAAGGTTTTAGGGGTCAAAGAACACATTAAGATCACATTAAGATCATCAGACATAGTATGAGTTTATTTAATTACACAGAAATCCAACATTGGGTCCAAAATGGCCGCCCAAACCTTCTTTTGATAATAACTATGTAGAGTTCTTTTGTACAATTCTTTAACAATATGTGCTGTCTGAAAAAAAAAACAATATGTGCTGTCTGAAAAAGTTTTTTTTTAAATTGCAACATGTTGTTTTAAAGGGTTACTCTGAAAGGCTTTCTCAATTAGGCGTATGGGCCTCTTCAGCCGACTAAAACCAGGTTAAAGGTATAGACCCATGTTTAGTCAAATAACACTGAAACGTTTGTCGTTTGGTATTGCGATGTTGAAAAACATATTGGACTTACTGTAATAAAGTTTTCAGACGCTTTCAAATAATTAAATGGTTTCATCACCGAAAATTTAGATACATAAACATATTCCTAGAAGTCATTGTCCGAAAATTAGAGACCCCCTTAAAAAGGCATATTGCAACAACGTAAGGATATTTCTCTGTATGACGGCACTTGTCAAAATGATAGAGTGTGCTAGTAAATACCACTTCATAAAGTATTAAATACTTCAAGTTTTGTTTGCAATTAATTTAAAATCATTTAATATTGTTGATGTTGTTTTACAGAAAGATTTTACTTTGATCACCAAGTACAAATAGGAGCCTTTAATATTCTGTAGGATGACCCTCCACAACTATCAGTATAATCAAAATCAGCAGTTGTTCCCGAGGTGATACAACATAAAAATGGTGAATATATAAAGAAGATTGAAAGATAATATTTAGCTTGCAGTTGAATCATATCAAACATATGTTTGTGTATTTCGAAGTTTATGAGGTCATTCCGCGCCTGAGGCTGCATTAATTATCTAGCGTATGCCAGGTATACATGCCTACGTACCCGAAATAAAGCAAATGTAACGGTCCACTGGCTTTTTGCAAGTCATCAGCCTGGCTTTATGACCGTCATGTGATTGTAAATTTATTAAGGAATGTGTCCACTGATCAAAGCAAATAGGAAAAAAATTGATAAAATGCAACTATCTGAAAATTTTGAGTCATTTATATTAGGGGAAAATCTGGGAGTCTGAAAAAAGTAGAGTAACAAAATATAACTATTTGGGTTAAAAAAGAGGGTGTCCGAAAACTGAGAGTGTCTAAAACTTAGAGTAATTAGAGTACCTTACAATAGCTGACTTTCTCAATCATCACGTTTGAGTCAGTAGTTATTCACTTGTGGTCTTTGTGTTTGCGGTCATTTGGACGCCATGTTGAAATTTTGATGCTTAATAGACTTACATTATTTTCAATTATCTTCTTGTTTTCTTTTCCCCCTGAGACCTAGTTATAGACACCAAAATCAGCAAATTTGAGTGGATACTTACATAGTTATTATCATGAGTAGGTTTTAGCAGCCATCTTGGTGTCCATTTTGGACGCAATGTTGGATTTCTGTGTAATTTAATACACTTACACATGTACACTATGCTTGATGATCTTAATGTGTTCTTTGACCCCTAAAACCTAGGAATAGACACCAAAATTATCATATTTGATTGGATACTCACATAGTTATAATCATAAATAGGTTATGGTGGCCATTTTGGCAGCCATCTTGAAAAAACAACTTTCCGGAGGTCAAATTTTGGTAAACTTTTAATATGTTATAAAGGACCTCCAGCCCTACCAGGATCAGTTAAAATACCTTTTGTAGCAATTTTTTGGGGGTTGAAAGTTTTTTTTTCATATATTGACCCTACTAACTACTAATAACGCCTCTTCTTCCCCCAAGGAAACATGTAAATGTAAATTAGTGATTTTACAGCATGTGACAAAACCTACCCAAAAGCCTTCAGTCTGGCCTCGTAGGTGTCCATGTCGTGCTGCAGCATGGCCGGGTCACTCTGACCCAAGCGGTTTATGTCGAATATAGCTACCAGGTTGTCCAGCTTGTAGTAACTGGAGAACGCCAGGGCCTCCCAGATCGACCCCTCTGCACTCTCACCGTCCCCGATCAGGCAGTAAACACGGTAACTGTGTGCAGAAGATAGGTATACATATTAAGCGAATATTACCTGACTACAGTGTTTTGGTTATTTACTATTCAAGTCTATATAAAAGATCAGGTTACCCATGTGACTTGGCCAGTTTTTAACACAGGTGCATGATTTGAACTTTGTAGAGGACAAGTTTATGATGTTACCCACAAAATATTTAGTCCCTGACCCTTGCAGTTTCTGAGAAATAATTTAAATTATTTACTTTATAGGTCTATATAAATCATGTGACAACATTGGCATGGCTGGTTTTGACCCCAGTGACATGATTTAAAGTTTAACAAGGCCTGTCACCATAGAATGACATATGCCCCCTTTTTCCACATTTTTCCAAACCTAAACGCAAATTGTTTTTCCACATTTTTCGAAACCTAAACGCAAAGTGTGACGGAATTTCAGACGGACAGACAGACAGTGCGATCACTATATGCCCACCTTTGGGGGCATAAAAACAATCTTTGTAAAGTACAACTAGACTATGCTACACATGAAATATTAATCCCCTGTTCCTTGTTGTTTCACAAAAGAAGATTCTTAAAGTTATCGAATATAGTCTAAATAAATCATGCGACCCTTGGGCGGTGGCCAGGTCTGACCCAGGGGCATGATTTGCACAAACTCAGTTAAGGATCACAAGACGATGTTAAACACCATCTATTAAAGCCCTTACCCTTGTGGTCACAGAGAAGATTTTTAAAGTTATCATTTGTAAAATCTATTTTTATCTCCATTTAACTATATATGCAATGGACAATAACGATTTGAATAACTTTGAAAAAAGGTCACCCAAGAATCAATTCTTGGAAGTTTTATTAAAGTCTGCCCATTTGTTCAGGAGAAGTTGAAACAAATTCACAGACACACACACACAATGTTGGTTGATGAACAATTGACAACACGGTATCCTAAAAGCTTTCCAAGAGCACTATGTGCAGGTGAGCTACAAACAAATACAAAATACTACTGAAAACACTGATTTTTTAATTCAAACTATTTGAAATCAGTATATTTACACAAAAGAAAAAAGAATCACATGTTATGAAAATATGCGCAGGAATACTACTTACACAAAAGAACAGGTTTTCCCTAATGATGCTCTAAAAGTTACGGATATTTATGATACATGTCACATAAAATTATTCCTCTTTCCTAGCCATTCAAAACAGAACTGGATTTTGTACTGTGAAATACTGAATTCTTAACCAGCAGTTTTGATTTTATAATTGAAATAATCCATTATTTGCGTAATAGGCATACAATGAACACAGATATAACTAGAACTTTGTCACTGAAGTGACGTATACCCCCATACGCCACATTGGCACAGAATAATTTGCATGCTGTCTTTAAAAAATAAGAGAAGCTAATTTATGGTGGTTTTCAAGAATTATTATGCCATTATCATTTATGGCCATTTTTGACCTTTGACCTCAAAGTGTGACCTTGACCTTTGAGATATTGACGTAATTCTTTCGCGCAACACATCGTCCAATAATGGTTAACAAATGTGCCAATTGATTTCAAAGTCTCACAATGAACAACATAGTAATGGCCTGGACAAGCTCAACTATGGCCATTTTTGACCTTTGACCTCAAAGTGTGACCTTGACCTTTGAGATATTGACGTAATTCTTTCGCGCGACACACCGTCCAATGATGGTGAACATATGTGCCAAATGATTTCAAAATCCCTTGATAGATGACATAGTTATGGCCCGGACAAGCGGGACAGACAGACCGACCGACAGACCGACAGACAGACCGACCGACAAAGTGACTCCTATATAATGACAGACAGGTCAAAAACAATATACCCCCTCTTCTTCGAAGAAGGGGGCATAAAAACTCAGGCTGTCAACCAGGTTT
>VMBQ01005164.1:62493-73767 GCA_007657795.1 Dreissena rostriformis
AATGGGGCCATGCATAGTTGAGATTGACCGTATTGTCATAAGAGAAGTCCAGTATCAATTTGATGTGAATCAATGTAGAAATTAAAAAAATATAGTAAATGGAAATTTTTGGTGGGTGTGGCCTATGTGGGTGGGGCGCCCCAGGGTTGGGAATGGGGCCATGCATGGTTGAGATTGACCGTATTGTCATAAGAGAGGTCCAGTATCAATTTGAAGTGAATCGGTGTAGAAATGAAGAAGTAAATGTAAAATAACCTTAAAAAATGAGTGATAATTTCTGACGCGGCCCCACCCCAACCCCCATAACTTTTGACCCAGGGGTCAGATCAAAATTCCAAATAGTGCAGGGTCGCACATATGCTCATAGCTACCATGTGTGTAAGTTTCAAGGTTCTAGTGCTAATAGTGTAGGAGGAGATAGTGGCCAGGACGGACGGACGGACAGACGGACAACCGGACAGACGGACAACCGGACGGCGGAGATCACCACAATATCCCCACCTTTTTTTCAAAAAGTGTGGGGATAATAAGCAATGTATGACTGTTTTATGAACACAGATATAATAAGCAATGTATGGCTGTTTTTTATTCATTTTACATTCATTTGGATATTTGAATGCATAGCAATATTTATTTTAAGCTGAGCATCAGAATGAAACATTAGTTTACTGTCAGGTTAACAATGCAATGCAAGCAAAATTATGATTGCAACATGATCTGCCAAGTGGGAACTATTAACTTTATATCAAATTTGCTATAATAAGTAAACAAGCAATAATTAATACATGAAGGAATAGTACAAGGTGGTTTTGAAACTTAAATTAAATATTAGACAGATTTTGGTGTTTGAAGGTTGTTTCTTTTTTGTGTAAAAATTATATTTCTTTTCAATACATTCCCACAACAGTTTTCATTTAAGCCTTCTTTTAAATGTTGGGGGTACGCAGCAGAATTGGGAGGAGGTACAATAAAAATTATAATTTTATTTTTATAACACTGGTAAGATTAAATACTCATACTGGAAATGTGTGAATTTAAGCAATTTCAATGTATCATGTTTTAAAAGCTTCAATTTAAAATGAAGTCCAAGTCGGTTTTCACAATCTTATTAAACCAAACAGTAACAAACATGTTTTAACTCAATCTTACCAAACTCTATCAACCATTGGTAATTGCCACTTTTAAAAGTTCAAAGTTATGATGTGTCATGATTTTCAAGATCATTCATTATGTTTTGCCATTTAAGTGAAGCCAGCTTATTTCTACATGTTAACTTATTTGAATGAGTGTCTGTATGGAATGCACTTCGTTGAAATATTTTCACCTGATTGCTTATTCAAATGTTCATTTGATACAAAGCTGAATACAGTGAACAACTGCAGCCCCTTTTTTAGCAAGTTTACGGTTATACTTTGCCAAGTTTTACATAAATAAACACTAATGTAGTGTTCTAATGTAGTTATAAACAAGAACCCGTCGGAGACGGGTGATGCTCCCCAAAGGTTTTTTTCGTCACAATATTGCACTATATATTCAGATAAAAGAAAAATTCTTGAGGGGCATAACTTTGGACAAAAAAAGGCCATAACTCTGTGAAAAAAATCATCTTACCAAAACCCACTAATAATATGTGCATTTTGTAAGGTAGTAAAGCTTCCCATAAAGTTTCATTGAATTCCAGTCATTAGTTGCTGAGAAAATGCCCGGACAAGAATTGGACTATATGTACAGTTAATGGTAAATTTCAAAGGGCCATAACTCCCTAAACGAGAAACCGTCGGAGACAGGTGATGCTCCCCAAAGTTGTTTTTTTGTCACAATAATGCATCATATATTCAGATAAAAGGAAACGTCTTGAGGGGCAAAACTTTGGACAAAATAATACGATAGATGGTTTAGCAACTTAAAAGAACAGCAGATTTTATATTTTGTTTTCATGGACGTATGAAGATAAATTTCAAAGGGCCATAACTCTCAAAAAAAATCATCTAACCAGAACCCACTAATAACATGCGCATCTCCTCAAGGTAGTTAAGCTTCCCATAAAGCTTCACTGAATTCCAGTCAGTAGTTGGGGAGAAATAGCCCGGACAAGAATTGCACTATATGGACAGTTTATAGAAAATTTCAAAGGGCCATAACTCTGTGAAAAATCATCCGACCATAACCGGCTGATAATGTTCACATCGCCTGTTGGTAGTGAAGCTTCCCATAAAGTTTCATTGAGTTCCCGTAATAAGTTGCTGAGAAATAGCTCGGACAAGAATTGCACTATATGTACAATGGAAAATTTCAAAGGGCCATAACTCTGTGAAAAATCATCTGACCAGAACCGGCTGATAATATGCATATCTCCTCTTGGTAGTGAAGCTTCCCATAAAGTTTCATTGAATTCCAGTCATTAGTTGCTGAGAAATAGCCCGGAAAAGAATTGCACTATATGTACAGTTAATGGAAAATTTCAAAGGGTCATAACTCTGTGAAAAATCATCTGAATAGAACCAGCTGATATTATGCACATCTCCTCTTGGTAGTGAAGCTTCCCATTAAGTTTCATTGAATTCCGGTCATTAGTTGCTGAGAAATAGCTCGGACAAGAATTGCACTTTATGTAGAGTTAATGGAAAATTTCAAAGGGCCATAACTCTGTGAAAAATCATCCGACCATAACCGGCTGATAATATGCTTATCTCCTCTTGGTAGTGAAGCTTCCCATAAAGTTTCATTGAATTCCAGTCATTAGTTGCTGAGAAATAGCCCGGACAAGAATTGCACTATATGTACAGTTAATGGAAAATTTTAAAAAGCCATAACTCTGTGAAAAATCATCTGACCAGAACCGGCTGATAATATGCACATCTTCTCTTGGTAGTGAAGCTTCCCATAAAGTTTAATTGAATTCCGGTCATTCATTGCTGAGAAATAGCCCGGACAAAAATTGTGCACGGACGGATGCACGCACACAGGGACGGACAGACGGACGGACAGACGAAGCGGCTACTATATGCTCCCCCAAAAATTTTGGGGAGCATAATAAACCATATGTAGTGTTTTATCCAGAAGGTCAGAGAGGCGTGTCGCTTGACTTTAAAAGGGCACTTCATGACTCAGTGAGTCTAAAAAAAAAAGCACATCAGATTATTTTTTAAACCAAAGGCAATATTCATGTGATTCATTTTGGCGACAATTTTGTTGATTGTTAAATTTGATTATATAAAGATAATTAATATTATTTTTTATGTAGAAATTAGTACATGTATTTGAATTGGCTGATTAAATACTGGTACCTGTCAAATTTGATTTTTTATACTTAGAAGTCAAAATGAAATGAAATTAAATGAAATATTGATTCACGCACATTTATGTCCTTTCATAAATAGATTTGTCTAAGTATTCAAGAGTGGATAAATATCTGATGAGATTTATGTAAGTTATATTTTTGGTTCCTATCTCAAAATAGTTAATTAATTTAATTTTTAAGAGGGATGTACAAAAGCAGGCAAGTGACCTAATCAAATCAAACTCACACTTTGAAGTATTTATAATATTCAATATAGAATCTATTTCAAATAAAAGTACAACTGTTGTCTTAGTTGAAGTATCCATAATATTTAATAGTCGGTCAATTTAATACAAAATAGTGTTTTTTCCATTCCATGGTCAATAATACTGTAAAATCATTATTATTCTTGGTACATTAATATCCGTTCATTTTGTGGGTTGACCTATCCACGAATTTAACACAAACTTATCAGTAAATGACAGACACTAATTCCTCTATTTTTTTTAAATCACAAATCCACAAAATTTACCTGTTCATAAGTCTTTTTTTTTTTAAACATAATAATTAGGGATGCGAACAAATACTGGAAATGATATTCGATATTCGTTTGTCATTTTTCAGAATATATTTGAATATACGATTTTTAAACCTTATATTAAAATGTCCGAACTTATGACCGTCCGGAGCAAATTACTATTCCTGATTGCCACAAATGCCACTATAAATCGTTTTTTATGTGCAGCTTTGAAAACTGGATAGAGTAATAATTAAAAAAAAAAAAAGGTCATTGACTATCTCTTCTTTTTAAACAAGGGCTGTTTGTAAAACATGCATGCCCCCCATATGGGCTGTCAGTTGTAGTGGCAGCCATTGTGTGAATACGTTTGGTGGTGGTGGTGGTGGTGGTGGTGGTGGTGGTGGTGTTGGGTGTTGGGTGGTGGTGGTGGGTGATGGGTGGTGGTGGTGGTGGTGGTGGTGGTGGCGGCGGCGGTGGAAATCAATAGGGGTCATCTGCCGGTCATGACCAAAGTCCCTATGAAGTTTCGTGATCCCAGGCCTAAGCGTTCTTGAGTTATCATCCCGAAACCATTTTACTGCCTCAGGTCACTGTGACCTTGACCTTTGACCTAGTGACCTGAAAATCTAAAGGGGTCATCTGCTGGTCATAACCAATGTCCCTATGAAGTTTTGTGATCCCAGGCCTAAGCGTTTTTTTGAGTTATCATCCGGAAACCATTTTACTGCTTCAGGTCACTGTACCTTGACCTTTGACCTAGTAACCTGAAAATCAATAGGGGTCATCTGCCGGTCATGACCAATGTCCCTATGAAGTTTCGTGATCCCAGGCCTAAGCGTTCTTGAGTTGTCTTCCCGAAACCATTTTACTGCCTCAGGTCACTGTGACCTTGACCTTTGACCTAGTGACCTGAAAATCTATAGGGGTCATCTGCTGGTCATAACCAATGTCCCTATGAAGTTTTGTGATCCCGGGCCTCAGCGTTTTTGAGTTATCATCCGGAAACCATTTTACTGCTTCAGGTCACTGTGACCTTGACCTTTGACCTAGTGACCTGAAAATCAATAGGGGTCATCTGCCAGTCATGACCAATGTCCCTATGAAGTTTCATGATCCCAGGCCTAAGCGTTCTTGAGTTATCATCCAGAAACCATCTGGTGGACAGACCGACGGACAGACGGACCGACAAGGGCAAAACAATATACCCCCTTTTCTTAGAAGGGGGGCATAATAAATACTGTTTAGTTTCATAAGATGTAAGATATTTCAGGAAAACACATTGAATGCATGAATATTACACACCTATTAGCTATTAAAATACAAACTGCAGTTAATTTGATACTCAATGCAAGTGCTTTCGTTCATTAAGAATTATTTTATGTGTATTTTACTCATTTCATATTTCAAATATAGAATCTATCTTGCAAAATGCAGTGTTGTAAAACCCACACTTTTATTGCTTACAACTTTATACAGCCGGGATTTGATTATTAATTTCATAAAATCATGTTAAAAAGAATGTTTAAGTTTCATTTTATTGTTGCAAAACGTGCAATGCAATTGCATGAAACTGTATTTACCCGGGATTCGATAATAAATCTTGTGACAACATATATGTATACATTGTACCCAGTCCTTCCCAAATACCGTCGGTCCTCGGATTTTTCCGATAATAAATTTGAAAATCCGAAAATGATTCTAATATTGCAGGACCTCGTGTCCGGTAATAAAATTATGGGAAATTTGGAATTCCATAAGCTATTTTCAGACAAATATCAATGCAAATGTTAGATTTTACCGAATTATTAATGAAGTATTAAAGTAATAAACTTTTTTTCATTAGTTTCATTTTTTGAATCACGTAAGTGTTTATACAGTATCTGAAGATTTTTGCCTTGTTGTCAAAGCAAATAACACACTACGTCATCACTATACGAGTACATTCCACAAAGGGTGAGAATAAAAATTGACAACCACATGCGTTATGGTTCCCGTTTTATCAGAATCATTTGTAAGCAAGCAGGGCATAAACAAAGGCCATTGTTACCTTCCTGCAAACTGCCAACATCAACACGGGAGTTAAAAGGAAAAAAAATCTTGGACATTCTACATGAATAAATGCATGATTTCTATTACATAGTTAATGAAAAATAATGTTAAATTTATTGATATACATGTGTAGATTGGAAATGTATTATAATTATTATAATAATATTAAAATATTGTTAAAATATCTCATTTTTTTTTTTTCTTCTACATTTTTTTTTTGGGGCTGGAAATAATTTATCCGGGCCGGCAAAGGCTGCATGATTATAGGACCTTTTGGCCGGCAATGAATTATAATTTTGGGAAGGACTGGTTGTACCATACTTCGGTCCATGTGAATTACCGTGTCGCAAATGTATATTTACCAATTTTAAAATAGTTATATCATCACGATAAATTAATGAGTTTTGCGTTTTATGCATAAACATCATAACCAGACAGATCCTTTTAAAGCCCCATTAGGCCTAAATTAAAATTAAGTTTGTTTGCCCTTTACCGACCGACCCACTTTTTACCCCCCGACCCAAACAATTTAATTGCGATTTCTGAAAACGTATTTTTTTTATTTTCGTTTTTTTTGCCGATCATAAAAGAGCCGACTGCAACAGTTATTCGTGCACGTATTATCCAGACTTCCTGAAACACCGTCGGACCTACGGAAATATCCGACACAAAAATTCAAGGGCCGATGAAAATTCTGCCAAACGTGAAATACTTAATAGCCCATTAGTTATCCCATGTTTGATTGGTCCAGCATAATCTCGGCGAAAATTGGGATTTTCCGCATTTGTTCGATGCAGAATGTTCTTCCGTAAGTAAACAAATAAATATCGGTGTTTCCGCGGCGAGTCAATAGGTGTTTGCGTCAAGCCAGGTTCGGTACATTTGACCTTCACTCGACCGAGTTAAATTCACGAATTGGTCGTGGACACTTATTTTTTTCACGCATTTACATTTTCTGACATTCACAACTAAATCCAGTTTGGTCCAGATTTTGTGCCTTCTTTGTTCATCACATTCATGCTTGTGTAGTGCAACAAACAATAACCCCAACTGCCAAACATGAAAGGCCATCATGCCAGCTGTCAATCACATTCTCGGTAATCATATCAGCCAATCAGCGCTCAGGCAGCCTAATACACGCGTCCCCACATGGAAGTCTAAATGTCACAGATAAACACTGACCTATCACAACGATCATAGCGCTGTAGATACAGCGTAAACAACTTACTTTTAATGAAGACAAAAAGTGTCCACAATTTTAGAAAATGCAACACCGATTTTTTAACCGCACTACGAAGTTTTTATTCAACAATCAAATTATAAAGCCCATGCTTTCCTTGAGGAAGAATGATGCGATGTTGTACATGAAGTGTAATTTTCGGTATCCGGACAATCGCTCCCACGGACAATCGCTCCTACGCTTATTTTGACAAGGCGGACAGTCGCTACTACATAGTTTTGACAACCCGGACAATCGCTCCTACATTATTTTGACAACCCGGACAGTCGCTCCTATATTATTTTGACAATACGGACAGTCGCTCCTACATTATTTTGACACCACGGCCATTGTTTCCTACAAATAGATGCACCTATAATTAGCCAAAAATTAAATTTACGTAACAGTAACGATCAATGTGATTTTAATTAATTAATTGACTAATTGACTAATTAACAAACTAGGTTACAGTTTGTCGACCATTTAACTGTAATTTAGCAAACTGTGAAAACAAACTGTATATATAGTAACGTCCCACACCTTCAAATTTTACTTCGTACATGGAACTTCTAACGAACAAACGCGGTCAGCCTGTGTAGGAGAGATTATCCGGGTTGTCAAAATAATGTAGGAGCGACGGTCCGGGTTGTCGAAATAACAAAGGAGCGACTGTCCGGGTTGTCAAAATAATGTAGGAGCGACTGTCCGCCTTGTCAAAATTAGCGTATGAGCGATTGTCCGTGGGAGCGATTGTCCGGGATTCGTAATTTTCGCATGCTTTTAATCAGAACAAGGGATTTATATGAAATACATGAGAACTGTATTTTTTTGCAAGAATACGTTAACTTTACGTGAACAATAAAACATGGCAATGTTTTCCAGATTACAAATTTAACTATATGCATTTAAAAATACTTATATGGAATATTTTTAGTTATACCAGGGTATAACATATGGGTAAAAAAACCTGTTTTGAGAACGCCAAACTATGCTTATCCATACCTTTTTGTATGCATCGATGACCTGCCAGTTATAACGCGATTCCGGATATATCGCGATTGCGATCCGTGGATCCCGCCAACCGCGATTTAACGGAACTGAAAACTACTTACGCCCGAAAAATTAGTGTATAAAAAATATAATTTCTCAAATAAAATTAAATAATTTTCCTACCTACCTACCCACCTGTAAAATCTAGGGTCGGTAAAGGGCAAACCAACAATATTTTAATTGTGGCCTTAACACTCAAAATCAACGAATATTTCATAAATTATTTCATAAAATATAGTTAACCCATGAAAAAATCAGCGTTCCTTATATAATAGTCAAAATTTCAACGCCAGATGTGGTCTGGTAACATTGTATCTTGTTAATTCTATGTTACCAGACAACATCTAGCGTTCAAATTTTGGCTATTGCTTTAAGAAACACTGATTTTTGATGAGTTAACTTTATTTTACAAAATATTTGTTAATTTTGAGTGTTATATATAATGGGGCTTTAAATAATGTCTTGTACCGAGTGTCTGACTACAACGAGCATGGTGTCCATTTCTTATTAGGTAAAGAGTGCCCCTTTTGGTTTGCTGTGAGTTTATGAAGATTTTCTTTCATTAAGTTCTTTAAAATGTCCACCTCTCGGTCACTTAAGGTTTAAGCCCGTTTTTCGCTTATTTCTTTTGTGACTTGGTCAGAGCAATACTGGACAATGTTTGTCTGACAAATTGCATGAAAACAACGTCATTTTCAGGGTTGCATTGTTGGTAAGTTTACAGTGGTAAGTTAACAAATTTCAATGGTTAGGTTACAACGAAGTAACCATTGTTTTTACAATACTAATATATGGCGGTACCATAACCATGTAAACAAGCAAATTCGTAGAATTGATATCCCCCGCCAATTTAGAGCTTTGTCACAGAAAAAAACATTTTTTCAAGATACAAAGGGATATAACTCCGTTATTAATAGATGGTGTACAATGCTATTTGGCGTGCATCATCCTCTTATCCATATATATACTCATACCAAGTTTCAATGAAATCCGCCAAAGCACTTCCAAGATATGGCTCCGGACACAAAAGTGCCGGACGGACGGCCGGACGGACGGACAACGCCAAAACAATATCCCTCCCCCTTTGGCGGGGGATAATAACTGCGGGAATCAAGTTACTACAGTTAATATTAACCACTGTTTATACAATTGACAGCTGAGTTTAAAAAACCTGTCAAAACACAGATTCTAAAATGTTTATCAGTATACATGAATGTTTCACATAAATTGACTTTCATTTTTGACTGATTTTCAGAAAATAGTTTGTACATATTGCATTACTCTGAATTGAGAGTAAATTGATGATTGGTTCTCTCCTTATACCCTCCCATTTGCCAATTATCATCTTGTTCATTATTGACAGCTGTTATCAAAGCAATGACTTATAATGGAAACCAAAACTGCCAGTTTGTATGCCAGTTTGTACAGGTACTTATAACTTTTTTTGGAAGTATCTTTGCATAAAAATAGAATATTTGAATATGAATAATTTTGGATTCAAATATTCGGCCGATTTTTTAATATTCCAATATTCCGATATTCTGTCCCATACCTTATAATAATTCATGCTGACTTAAATAAATGATTTTACAGAAGATGAATAGATGCCACCATTGGTACGGATTTCAACACTTACTCGGACTTGTCAAAGTATTTTCCCGTGTAGGCCATGCCCGCTGCACAGCCCAGACCCTGACCCAGGGAGCCCGTGGCCACATCAATGAAGTTCAGTCTCTGTAACAGACAGCAAAGGCAAAATATATAAGCCACCAATGACATTTCAATTTAAAAGATGATGTTAAATGTATATAAGAATGAACATTAATCACCCCAACATAGGGAATGCATTCAGAGCTTTTTTATACTTTAGCTGCAGCCGAAAATAGGCTATATCCCCTCAGAAAATTTCTTTCCAGACATGCTGTTTTCTATAAAAATGATACTTACCCCAAGAAATAACCTTGCCCTATCAATGACATCGAGTGAAAGCTGGAAATTTTGTTTCCATGTGCTTCTTTCCCATATTTGATGTTAAGGCCCCTTCCTATATGCCTTTCATAACAGAGGCATTTATAGTGATTTCAAAGGTTTTCAATCATTACATACTAGTCATGTGACATGGCTGAAATGTTTGCTTACAGGTGTTGGGTGGCCTTCTAAATCTGAGGTCAGTTTTCGCAGGTTGAGAAGTTCCTCTACAGGAAACAGGCCCGCCTCCGCCCATGCTGCGTACAGGATGGGAGCAGCATGGCCCTGAAATACATACATTAGTGATTACTCTTTATTTTAAAGTTGAAGTTGAAGTTGAAATGGTGTCCGCCTTGCAACCTCAAAGACATGAAGTACTGGTTCTACCATGGAAACAGACTAGAGAGCATTTCAATAACCATTTGGCTTGCGATGCAATCAAGCTAAAATGAACATGTTTAAACAAACTCTTTTTAAAAAAAAGAGGTGAATGATGGTGGAAAATAACTATTTGTTACAGGGCTTTATCGAATCATCATTGTTACCTGCATTATCAAAAAAATACCATGTGATAAATTTACTAAATTTCAATCTTGTTTTATACAGAAAACTTGCAAAGTATTCAATAAAAGCGAAAAGTGTTGTCCCGGATTAGCCTGTGCCAAATGAAAATGCTTATCTGGGATGACTCTATACCAAGATGCATTAAGCCCTTGTTTTCTCAGTACAAGGCTCATTTTGATTGTAATGTGTTTTTAAAATGTCATTAGTTATTATAACACAAAATGTTTGAAGGGCCGCAAAACTGTCTAATGACTCATAACTGTCTAATGAGATTTTTGAATCTTGTCAGACATTTGGTCATTCTGTCTACCATGCACTTCAGACTTGTGAACTTGAACAATGCAACCTGTGGGTGGTTATATTTTTTCACAAGCATAAACATTATAAATCAATCAATATCATTATCAACAATGAAAAAACACTGCACAATTTTTTACTAGAACCTGAATAGCTGGTAACATTTATAATCACTCCTACACATACATGTATCATGTTTTAAATATATATGGAATACAGGGCCGTCTCTGTCCATTAGGGGAAGGGGCCAGGGGCCCTCATCATGGGCTCATGAAGGGGAATTTTCCAGCGTTTCCCTTTTATGGGGATTTTTTTTACTTACTCTCT
>VMBQ01005165.1:0-59676 GCA_007657795.1 Dreissena rostriformis
AACGTAATACTGGTGCTTCTTTGTTACGTTAATATAGCAGTGTAATACTCACGACGAATAGTTTAAATTTTAAATAAAAGCTAGATAGAATAGTATCGATCATGATCACGTGGTCTGCAATGGCGGCAGGGTTTTGATAAGAACACGTTACCTGCGAGCTTCACGTGCACACAAGTTGATTTCTGGTCGGGGCGATACGGATGAGCACGGATTGCTTATCTCAACTTGACTGAACACATTTAAACCATCAAAACATCACTTCCGCGAACTAATTATCCGCAATATTCCTGTTTGTAAACAAAGGCAATTCATATATATTTGCATTAATAGTAGATCTGGGTATGCGTGTGCATTCATATGCGTGTGCTTACCCAAGGCTCTTCGGCAAAAAAGTGTTTATTTGGACAGTCGTCTTACAACATCTATTTATATAAATATAGCTAAAGAAACTTCAGCGAACAGTTTATATAGTCTTTACAGACCTGTACGCTGAAGCGAACCCTGTATCGAAAGTCAACCAGAGTCGTAACATATATATGTCAGGCTATAAATCAAAGACAGTTCATTTTTTTGGATACATTTCTACATATATTGGTAAATAAAGATAAATTACTGCATCGTGGCATATTTTAAGGTTCAAATATTTCAAATGCATCNAAATATGGACTTATCACTGTTTTGCATTAAGGTGACGATATGTTTGACTCAAATTTGATGAAAATTTGTCAGAATGTTTGTATCGATGATCTCTCAGTGAAGTTTGAAAATGGGCCATGTCAAGTCAAAAACTGGGTCATTTGGTCAAATATATGAAAAACATTGTGTACTCTCCATATTTTGACTAATTTTATCTTGATGATAATGATGTCAGACTGTTTGTCTTGATCTCTCGGTCATGTTCAAAATGACTCAAATCAGTCAAAAACTAGGTCACTCTTGTCAAATACTTGTTTGGTTTGTAGCACATCCTTGAGAACTCAGATTTTAGCCTTGGATTCAGGTCCAAACCTCATGTCTAGTGTTTTGATATTTTATAGATAGTATTATTTAGTGGAATTTCCCAATTGTATTCAAATTATGCCACTTTAAGATTGTTCCTTCAAATACAACTTGTTCTGAGGTGAGCGACCAAGAGGTCCTCTTCATTCTTTGTTTCATTTGTTTGTTTATTGTTAACCCTTTACCTAATAGAAACGCCTTCTGGCGCCTTTTCAGCAGGCGATATTTGAAAACGCTAAGCCAAAAGGTGAATTTTCTCATGATGAGCAAATTCACATTTTGGCTCAGTGTTTTTAACTTGAATTAATCAAACATACAGTTTTTCATAGATTTTTCAGGATTTTTGTTACTTTTAATTTAATTTCGTTGAGTAAAGCAGGAAAAGGGTAAAGATATTTATTTTTTTGTTAATGTTTTATTATTGTTTTGGTTTCTTTTCTTATTTCTTATTTGGTAAACAATGTCTCAGAATAAGCAACTGTCATATCTGTTAAATTTGATTCACTAATTACAGAACCTGCTGATTTGCAAACTTTTGTCTCAAATACATAGGAAATATTACCACAGAATGCATTTCTGTGTTATTATATCTGACGAGTTGCTCTGTGTAAACAGAGGCTGTTTTGGTTGCAAACGAAGCAATGAGACAAATATTACATGTATCACACAGAAATGCATACTGTGGTATTCCTTTTATTATATACCCCTAACTCATGATAAATAAAATGTAATAAACAATATACATATGGTACTGTGGAAAAAACAACATGTTTCGCGGTACTAATTTCTCTGAAAGCAAGGCTTAAGATTTTCTTTCAGTATGATGGGCCAAAAGGACCCATACAGCAAAATCTGATGGGCCATTTTCTTTAAATCATGGGACAAATCATATAAAACTTCACAATTTATTTGGATAATGTGGGCCAACATGACCCAAATCCCTGTAAATGGTGGGTCATTTTTCCTAATAATTATTTAAATGTTCGAATATTTGTTCCCATCCCTAATATATTCAATTGTAAATAATAAATGAAATCTTGATACTCCATCTATATAAGAAAAATGTTACAAGTTTCGATACTTATCACTGACACATTTAGTTGGCGTTTATTAAAACATTTACAGTAAGAGCATCAAGTTAACAGAAATGTATACTTACTATATTGTGACAAGCCTTAGAAATAACAGATAATGAATTCTGGTTGCTAGACTAGCTACCGGTAGGGGACTTTTATTGCGTGGCAATAGTCTTGTATAACTTATTTTTTAGTTGTGTGCGACAAATTGTAAAAGGTACGAATGAGTTGTGTTAGTGTAGTGTAGAGGGGACCGTCAGTATTATGCCTCTTTGTGTATGCAGGCTTGATAGGATGGCAGACATTGGTAAACAGTACGCTGAAATCTGTTGAGTCATTGCCAAAGTTGTTTACATCAACCCTTTACCAAACGACCAATTATGGACCTTTCCTATTTCAAAGAGCTTTCAGACGACAATTTAGTTTGCGATAAATTTTAAGCTCACCTGAGCACTTTGTGCTCAAGGTGAGCTATTGTGATCATCCAGCGTCCGGCCGGCCGTCTGTCAACAATTGGAAAAACATCTTCTTCTCCTAAACATTTGGCCAATTTCGACCAAATTTCATGTGAAGCATCCCTAGGTCATGGGACAAAAGTATTGTTAAAAAAAATTTGGTCACATGACCAAGATGGCCGCCACTCCCATATATGGTAAAAACCTTGAAAAATCTTCTTGTTAGAAACTGCTCGTTGGATTTCCAAAAAATTTCACAGGGGTGATCCTGGAAGGCTCCCCTAAAAATTGGTTCAAGAAAATTTGATTGGTCGAAAAACATGACCGCAGGAGCTCGTTGAACTTTTCATGTTTATGCGTTTTTGCTATTTATTCATTATGGGATGCATTACTTATTTCCTTCAATAAAGTCCACAATTTTCATCAAATTCTTTCCAAATGTGCACACAGTCTTGGCATTATTTGTTTTAAGGCACTAGCCCGATCGGGCTACCAGCTTGGAAATTTCACTAGCCCGAATCAATTTTAACTAGCCCGAATTAAAGTTATAATTCTGTAAAATTTGTAACTATGTCAGTCTTGGACCTAACCCACTCCATCCGGTAATAATACTAGTTATAGAGTCTAGAGAGATCAACTTACTACACTGTTCAATAAGCATCTGCTCCATGAGTGCCCAATGGAGATTACCGATTCAGTTCTGAATAAGCTTCTAGAGCAGGGTTGTCAATTGTCCCAAATGTGAAATCAGGAAAATTAGACTGAGGGTCTGGGGCCGCACTTCCCCAACCACAATAAGGGCAGAGCTCCCCCCAGCCCTTACTTATTGTACTTTTTTAGTCTTTCTAGTTGCAATAACTGGTTAATATTTATTCTTTAATCTGATCTTGACAACTACTTGTTACACATCAACCGAAACTGGTGACTTGAGGATACAATGCAAAAAAGTATAAACCAGACCATTCGTATCACCGCATGTGTATTCGTCATTGTATAGAAAATGTTATAAAGAACGTCGAAAATTAAATAATTAAAATCGACGAAAAATACTGTATCCGAAAAAAGAATGTCCGAAAGATGTACGTGTTTTGCACATGAAATAAAATGTGCATATCGTTTAATTTCAGACAATGAAAACAAGTTTCCTAGCAAACACGTAATAAATAGATAATTTTGTTAGCATATTGCTTTACAATATGCTAAGCAGATAGTGCAGTGCTTTACTTTGCAAATTGTTGTTGCAAATCGATCGCTTAAAATATTAAGACATTGTAAGATTTTCGGAAAGTAGCGAGGATTTTTCGTCAGTAACCGTTCATGTCCGCGCAATCACCAGCCAATCAAAAATCAATAAATAAAATACCTGGCACAATCGGTACCGAGCGAAAATTTCCGGAATGCTGAGGAAGCTTTAACTATAGGAAGCTATTTCGGACATGTTACTAAGTTTGGACACGAAAAAAGCACTCGACCGATCGGGCTACAGGCTTGGAATTTTCGCTTGACCGACGCAAAAATCAATCGACTCGGTCGTCGGTCGAGTGGGTTACGTCCAAGACTGTAGTTGCAATAATTCAACTCTCAGCTTTACAACCAAAAGGGTTGCTGAGAGTTGCAAGGCGTCGTCTATTGTCCAAAGGTGCAAACTTTGATCACCAATGCAAGGGTTAAGGAACACTAAACTGAGAAAACTTTTCAACATTTACCTGTCTTAACCACAAACTCATGCAAATGGTACCATTAAAGCAAGAAATAATTGCTTTTTATTTACGTTGTTTTTCTTTTGTACGCTCTATCTACCATATTGGTGACTGGTACATTGATTGCCACTAAAATCGTCGCTTTCGGTAAGGTTGCAGTACATTAATATTTTGCACATCAGCTTATGTGATGGCGGTTAGGTTGCAGTACACCAATATTTTGCACATCGGGTTATGTGATGTAGCCTAAGTCGATAACGATGTAAAATATTCGACACAGAAAGCACTGTTTCAAATTTCCAAATAAAAATGTAGGGCAAAATGTCAACGAGAATAGTGTGTTGAAACATCGTCGTGTTTTTTAGGGTGCATGCAAAGGATAATGTCCGTAGGTTGCCATTCAGGTAAAAATAATATGTTTTTGAACTTTATTCATTATTTTCCTCAATTTGTCTCGAACAACATCTTTTTAGGGAAGCGCACGGTTTTGCTGCGCTGAACTGCACTTGTTGTTATGAAGGGGTGCATATGGACTCCCAGAGCCGCCACAGCAAAAAATATCAAAGGCTCTGTGAGTCCGTTTATATGGACTATAAACGTCTATGATATGAACCGGAAGTAAATCACCAAGACAAAAATAAACAATATTTGTAATTTGCCTACCTGTCTGTTATCTGAAAAGATAGAGAAAAATAAATAAGTTAATTGGTTGATAATTACGTTTAGACATTGCATTTTACTCCGCTACGGAACTATAACAATGTACTTTTCATAAATTTATTTACAAAAATTACTCACCAGCCGCCATTTTCTTTAACTAGCCGCCAATTGACGTCAGAAGTACTGTGCCCTACCGTTTAGAGTGGATATTAAAGCAGTTGTCTACGGTGGCACTAAGGTGACATCACCGCTCCAAAGAAAAAAAAGTCGGGAAAACACAAGTTCTGTTTTCCCGACTCCAAAAAACAAATTAACCCAGGGAAACACAAAATAAGTCTGTTTTCACGAGTTATTTTTTTTTTTCGACTCGGGAAAACAGAACTTGTGTTTTCCAACTTTTTTTTTGAGCGGAAAACACAATTTCTGTTTTCCTGTCTTATTTTTTTTTTTGAGCGGAAAACACAAGTTCTGTTTTCCTGTCTTTTTGTTTTTTTTGGACACGGGAAAACACAATCGCTATATTGTGCGCACAAGATAATCGGCCAATCACAGACGCGGATTATATTGATCAGCCAATGAAAACGTCCCTAGTACTAATTTGAGGGAACAAGATAGTAAATTGTTCCCTCAATATAATCCGCGTCATTGATTGGCCGATTATCTTGTGCGCACAATATAGCGATTGTGTTTTCCCGTCTCCAAAAAACAAAAAGACAGGAAAACAGAACTTGTGTTTTCCGCTCCAAAAAAAGAAGAAGGGAAAACAGAACTTGTGTTTTCCGCTCCAAAAACAAATTGGAGCGGTGATGTCACCTTAGTGCCACCGTAGTTGTCTCATTGAGCGTACTGAGAAAAAGATCGATACACTAGTGTGAGAAACGGGATGATTTCTTTTAAAACTGCATCGTTAAACAGTTTAAATAGAATATTACTTTATTTACGAGAGCGCCAAATAATTGTTTTCGCTTTCGAATAACACTCTCTCTAAAAACATAGGTAATATATTATCAGGCTACATGTACATCGAAAAAAAATAATGAAGTCAACGCCAAAAAAGGTGGGTGTTTAACTTTTTAGATCGAACTCCAGGCACTTGCTCCTCACACAATTCAAGAAAACCTTTGTGCGCCCGTAGCAGGGTTCGAACCCACGACCGCCGGAACTCTAGCAGGGCGCTCTACCAACTCGGAAAAACGGACGGCTCTGACTTTCAACTTGTACACACTATTGTTTCAATGTGCCATCAACCGGCAATTCGAGTATCCAGATATAGGCACTAGTCCACGATTCAACATTGTAACAAGATCAACAATCCAAACAATATTAAGAGATTAAATTTTACCTAGTTATCGACTGACTGTATCCAATCAGCATCTCAAAAGCGATCCTTCTTCCCGGACAGATCCGACATCCCACAGGACCCGAAAATTCATATTAAGTTACCGACTAAGTTAATCCCTGAATGATAGCTATTCCGGGATCATAATTACAACTTTTGAATTATTTTAGTCGTACCTCTGTCAACAGCCAATGTCGGGAAGCATGTTCTCGTATGCGATGAATGCAATATATTTAGCTCGCTCTGGGAAAACAGGGCTAAATGCATGTGCGTTTAGTTTCGTCCTAGATAAGCTTTTTCAGTCCGCACGGACCAATCAGGGACGCTACTTTCCGCTTTAATGGTATTTTTCGTTTAAAGAAAGTCTCTTCTTAGCAAAAATCCAATTTAGGCGGAAAGTGCCGTCCCTGATAAGACTGTCAGGGCTGCACAGGATAATCTGGGACGACATTTTACCAACATACATTATGCCCCGTTTTCCCAAAGCGAGGCTCAATTTCGGTTCCACCGGACCATTGATACTTGCCAAACAGCGTCACCACATTCAAGAATTTGTATTAGTACCAGTCGGTCATGAGACATGGTCGGACATCCAAACATTCCTTAATGATCTCTTAGTGTCTCGATAGCGTGCCGACAATAATAAGTTTCATATTAATAAGAGCGGATTGGCGCTGCTGAAAACGGT
The DNA here is from genome assembly GCA_007657795.1 of Dreissena rostriformis. Taxonomy (NCBI): domain Eukaryota; kingdom Metazoa; phylum Mollusca; class Bivalvia; order Myida; family Dreissenidae; genus Dreissena; species Dreissena rostriformis. The sequence goes on from VMBQ01005165.1 coordinate 6,918, forward strand.
TTTTATCTCGTACGACGCACGATCTTTGCTCGAATCTTGAAAGCTACGAGCAGATATTCGCATAGTTCCGAGCATCATCAAATTCCTGCCGCCATTACAAACAACTTGATGATCCATTAAAATATTGTTCAATTATATTTGGTTNGTACACTATGATAACGTTGTAATCTGTCAAATTCTTCAGTTCCGTTCTCAATCGCGGGTTACGTAATAGCCAATATGGCGGCGCCCATATTATCGATTCTGGGATTGTCTATAGGAAGCTATTTCGGACATGTTACTTAGTTCGGACACGAAAAAAGCACTCGACCGATCGGGCTACCGACTTGGAATTTTCACTCGACCAACCCAAAAATCAATCGACTCGGTCGTCGGTCGAGTGGGTTACGTCCAAGACTGTGCACAGTGTCTTCATATCAATTAGGACCTGAGCCCTATAATCAAAAATGAGCAACATCGGCCCATTAAGTCCAGAATTATCTCCCCTTGAGATGGCAGATTTAAACATTTTGAGAATGAACTCTTTATTTCTTGGAGAAAGCTTGAAAGTTAAAGGGTCTAACTCTCCCAGAATAGCATACTCAATTGCATAATCAAACTCCAGGGCATTAAGGTTAACTGAGGTCAAATGAAGCACTGGTCTATAGAAACCCTTTATCCACAACAGTTAATTTTTTAAGTAGATTATCTTATACCTTTATGGCAGACAATATTTTAAAACATTAATTAAGATTTCTAGAGTTGTCTGCAACAAACCCGTAAAATCTCGTTATATAATTGTTTGGTAAAGGGTTGAAACATTAATTCTTTTACAAATGCAAATGACTTTTTAACACGTCACCAGATATCATTTGGAAGCAGAGCAAAAGAATATAGACTGACTATGCTTAGATCAGACTTACTAAGAAAGGAAACATTGATCCAGGGGTATAGCTAATAAGGAGGTGTAACTGACCCTGTTAACACAATAACTCCATTATTCCTCACCAAATCCTATTTTGTTGGTACTCATTAGAATGAGTTGTCTCATCCACTCGGTTCTAATGAGTACCCACAACATAGAGTTTCAATAACAAATTAAAAAGTTAGCTGTGCAAACTCCCCTCTTATCTAGAGCTCTGTTGATTAAGGTTGATGGTGGTCTTTTCAAATGTCAATTCTTTGAACCTACCGTAATTACCCCTAGAATTCGGACTCATTTAAATAATTATATTTTTTCGTGTCCGATGTTTAATTAATTGTATTTATAAATCTTCAGCAGTGGCCGAAGATTTTATAAAATAGTCAGGTATGATTATTTTCACAACATTAAACTAGCGTCGAAGTTAGAAAGGTACTTAAACACTTAAAAGGTGTTACGATAATTGCATAGATCGAAAATACACTCCAATTAAGTAATTACCGAGACTTCTTGAGAGCACACATAAGTTAATTAGATGATTCGCGTTCTTTCGAGGATTATGAGATAAGATGTCCAAACAAAACACGAATACACTTGTAACCAATTAAAATGGCGGCCTTCGTTGGTGATTGGAAAATTACCACCACATAAGCTGAGGCGACAAAGTAAGAAAAGATCCCAATTGTTATAAACCCTAAATGAAATCTTGCATAAAGAAGTATTGTCAGAATGTACTCGAAATATCAAATAATTTATACTAAAGACAGTGTTAGGGAAACGTCCAAGAAGCCGTAACCGTAGACTAAATTTACTCAATCATTGATAACTTTCATCAATGCGTTCAGAAATATAATGCCGCAAGAGGTATTCAATATAAGAAGGATTTACGATGTTCTGAATCTGACACAAATTGAATGAAATTAAAACACCGCGCGCGAGTTCCGGCCTCACTTGTTGACATGCTGCAGGTCACAAGGATAATTAACTCTTGAAAAATAGCGATGATTTTGATACATGTGAAGCAAAACATATCGAAATGAATTTATTTTGGGTATTTGGATAAAAAGCATGTCGGTATCTACCATCCGATCTTCGATCTATTTACCATCTTTAGCATGATATAACAACACAATATCGACGGAGCGATTGTGATGTAACAAGGTGTTAGTTTAGCAGCAACCACTCTAACAAAATAAACCAACGGAATCGCTTTAGTACATGTATTGACCGATAAATGTATAATTAGATCTATGACACGCACTGTAGTTTCTGGGTATCTAGGAGTAGACACGCTTGTGTAAACAATTTATGGTCACTCTTTATAAGTTAGAAAGACAAACAGAGCTCCAGATAACTTTTCTGAGTTATTGGGTAAATACCCACTACTTTTGAGTTCAATTGGGTATTTTTATTTTTAATTGGGTACAAAAAAGTTGGTACCCACTACTTAAATTGACAATTGGGTATTTTTGTATTAAAATTGTGTATTTTCAATGTCTAAAATTCTCAAATGCTAACCTGAATGAGCTGGTTGAAGTTCCACTCTTAATTGATTAGTTTCAGAGATCTTGTGAAATTATGTAGATGTCTGATGTATCCATAATATACAGTCTTTATTAAAAAAAAGCACAATCCTTGTGTGTGACTCTGTATTAAACTGGTACATTCATGAACTGTTTTCTTTCCAACGCGTTCCCCGGTGTGTTTTCATTTTGCGACTTTTTCTAACGAAAGTTTGACGATTTTTTTTCCACCAGTTTTCTCACAATTGTAAGCACTGTCAGCGCTTGCCTCCGACACAACATCATCAAGAATTAGTTTCACTATATTTTCCGCTTCTGATTTTGTGTTGCTCGCGGTTAAATAACTAAAAATTGAGTTTGTTTGTGCCTGGGATACGATATTTCCCTTTTTACGGCCTCGCGGTTTCGACATTTTCACAACATAACACGTAGTTACATAGACGCTTTCTTCCGTACATATTATTGTGCTGAAGGTTATACTGAAAGCACTTGGACAAAGCGTTAAGAATCCAGGTATATACTGAAAGAGCGCGTTTTTGGTAAATCTAGTAACCGGATTTACTCGTTACGCAGAGGAAAAATACGGTATGCGTAATCGGCAATTTCAATTGGGTTTTGGTACGCAGATTATTATTTTTCTATGCGTAAACAGCAATTTTACATTGGGTATTTACGCAAATACGCACCTTATCTGTAGCTCTGAAGACAAAGCGAGTTATGACTAACCCTTTATGACACATTTCTGTTGTTCACGCCGTTTAATTGCGCTGTACCCGTAAATTCACTCTGGATTTCAGATCGATGTTGGATGATTTTTAAGGTTTTGCATTTTGTCATTTTATTTATCAGACTGAACTGAGGGATGCGTTTTACTTATGCTCACTGTCAATAAAATTGAAAAGAGGCAATTTATTTTCCAACTTGTTCACAGTTTCCTGGTTCACGTGCTGTAATCGATGATGTATATAGTTTGGACATTTATGCCTGATACAAATTGGCTTGAATTATATCTAAGATTTTGTTAGATACTATGGGACGCAGTTAGCTCTTAACACTAATTAACCTGTTGTCTGAAAAAAATATAGTCAAGTGCACGTCTGATAAATTGACGACGATCAACAATAATCGACATCAATACATTCCAAAATGGCGTCCTGTAGACCGCTTTATCAACCGTGTCCGAAGATATCAAGACTATAAAAACCTTGAGTATGCCAATGTAAGAAAAAATAAAAAATATTTTTCAAAAAAATCATGGGCGTCCGAATGTTCAGGGCCGTGTCCGAATTCTAGGGGTGATTACGGTATATTCAATGTAATGTATGAAATAAACAGATTCTGCAGAGTTCAACTTTTAGTTGACATAATGATGGTATCCCTTTGAGTTTTAGTGAAAGAAATTGTAACCAAGAAAGTATTCTGTATTGGCAATTTCTTGTTTTATCACAATGATTTCGTGTAGGTATATGTAGATTGATGGGTTAATCTGTCGCCTTACAATAATGAGATTACGGTACATTAGTTTTTTGCAGAGGATTCTAAAAATAATTGTGGGAAATAGAACAATTTCTCAAAATGAGCTATTTCTCTTTATTCCACAATGATTTATATCCTTCCAAAGCAATTTCTTCATATTCTTTTACAATTGTAATCGTTGTCTGCAAACTCTTTCAAATTTCCAAAGAATTTATTTTGTGAAATTGTTAAAATGCCTTATCTAGATTTTATTTTGATACAGATGGAGTTAAAGATGCTAAAGCTCTGTCATCAGTTGACATTAAATCAAAGCAAGAGAAAATTGTAACTGGAGAACCTGGTGCTGCTGGAACTGAGGGCACTGACTTTGAAGAAACTAAAAGTGAAGATCCCAAGGACATATCTGATAATTCTGATGTTTTATCTGGACATGATGCTGATGAAAACTTACAGCTCAATATCGATGAAGATTTTAACATTTTGGAGGACGGTATTGATAAAGAAGAAAATGATGTTGGCAATAAAGAAATTAAAAAACCAGACAATGATAAGAATGAAAATGATTATGATGATGATGATGATGATGACCAGTGGTGGTTAAAAGATGGTGATAATAATGATGATCATTTAGATGATAACAAAGATGATCCTAGGGATTCTGATGTAGACGATCAAGATGAAACTATTCAAAAACTGGATGATATTGCAGAGGAAGTTGACGATGCTGATAGCCAAAATTACAATGCTCAAACATATGACAGGTATTTACATATTTATATAAAATATATGTGATCCGTGATTTGATCCCCATGTAATGGGTTGTTCTTAACTTTATTCTCAAGCCCTCCTGCTAGAAGATTACCCACCTAGGGTATAAGTAGTTGCTGATGTATTTCAACACTATATAACTAAACAATTGTTGAAAATGAAGTATAACCCCATTCAATGTGAAACAAGAAAAAGCTGATGTATATTTTGCCCTGATACTTGTTACAAGAAATTTATGTCTTTGACGTAATGTTTTCTAACAAATTTCATAATGAAAATGTCATTTTCTGTAAAAAGTAATTTTCTTCTGCTGAGTGCTGATGCTTTCAATTTTGATAAGTCTCAACGATCTGATCTTTTTACACAATTTAACTAAAAGCAGTAATTTAGTCGCATGATTCACATTCTCCTTTACATGTTAATGATTATTTTGAAAACATATTTTCAGCAGTCGACATAAATACATGTAATTATTGATGAAAGATACTTTAGGTCTTGTATTTTAACCCTTTACCAAACAATAAGGCCAAAACAAAATAATGGTGTGGTTCCGGTTACGGGCCAAAAAAAAATAGGGTAGGTAGGTAGGAAAAACATTTTATTTTTTTATTTTATTTTATTTTGTTGAACTGCTTTTTTCCAATACATAAAAATCACTGTTTTACCCCACCCACCATGACAAACATACCTTCAGTCGCGGCAATAGACACCTCCATCAACCCATCTTGGTGACATCTCAAGATGGATTTGATGTTAGTGAACGTCGTCTCGGAACTAAAGGCTTTAAAAGCCCTGAATTCTGGAGCATGGTCGCACTTTGTCCGTAAAACATTAAACAAAATTGATGCAGGAGATGTTTTCTCCATTGCGTCGCAGACGCTCTATGCGTTTAATATGTTAAGCGCCTCGCCGATGAGATTAACGGTGCGCGCGTAAAAGTCGCACACTCCGTTAACAAAGTCGGCGAGGCTAAAAACCGTTCCTCTGGTACAGTTTTAATTTTACCGCATTTTTTTTTTTTTCTTTTGGCTTTTAATTTTGAATATAATATTGTAGGGTCGCAGCAAAATAAAAGGCTCGGTCGGGTAACCGGAATCACACCATTATTTTGTTTTGGCCTAACTTGATATTACAGGTTGGATGCAGACAACTCTAGAAATCATTGTGATAAAAGGAGAAATTGCTCAAATGAGCAATTTCTTTTATCACAATGATTCCTTCCCTATCTTCTACATAACTACAAAATTAATTGCAAACTAAATTGTCGTCTGCAAACTCTTTGTATTTGGAAAGGTCCAAAATGTGGCGTTTTGTAAAGGGTTAAATATCAATCTATTTGTATACATTTTGGTGAAATTAGAAACTGATTTTTGTTTCTAAACATAGAGCTTATAACAATATCAATACTATAGACGCTATTTTATTACAACATATCAGTCATTTATATGCAGTACAAATCAATAGATTTTCAACATCTTTTTCAACCACATAAGCAATTTCTTAATTGGTTATTTGATTTGATGATTAATTTCAATGATTCACTTGCAAGTTTCATAATGAAATTGTTTTGTGTATACATATTTCAATCTCAGAAACATCCTCCTATTATTAATGTTGCACCAACCCAATAAGAAATTAAGTGGATCAACTCGACCCACTAGTAGGGCCAAATAGGTCAGGCCTCAAAGTACCAGGTTGAGATAGATTTAGACTGAGTTAACTCGACCCCCATATTCCCTATCTTAACTCTTTACCAGATGTCTAATTTTAGACTGTCCCAAATTGAAAGAGATTGCAGACGAAAAATAAAATTGTAATGGAATATTATTAAATTGGATGGTTTAGGTAGAAATCATCTAAAGCAATTTCTCCTTTATCGCAATTATTTCTAGAATCGTCTGCGACAAACTTGTAAAATCTTGTTATTGTTTGGTAATGGAGTAAGGGGTAATGCATTGATGTTTGTCTCCTTTTTATTTTTCAGTGACAAATCTTTATCTACAGATAATGCAAAGATTGGTAAGTTGATGCATTTATTCTGTTGAGTGTTTACTCATTTTACTTAAAGTCAATGATTATGTAGAAGCAGAATAATGTTATATTCTTGTGGCGTTTTACTGTATAAGGGGCATTTTAATAGATTTCCAGCAAACCCTTTTATTAAATTTACCTAAGTAAAGACATTTTAATGGTTAAAAAAAGATGATTTGTAAAAACTAATCACCCATGGTCAATTGTGACAACGAAATAAACTGCTCATCGCAGTTTTTAGGCTAAATTGGCCATAGGCCAGCGGGGCTTATGTCATGATCCTGTGTCTGTCGTGCGTCCACCTGTTAACTTTTTCTTCAAACATCATCTCCTAAAGTTCTGGTCCAATTTTGATCAAACTTCACATTGATGTTCCTGGGGTGACCCTCTTTCAAATTTGTTCAAAGCATGCCCCTGGGGTTTAAATTGACCCTGCCCCAGGGGTCACAAAATTGAAAATAGGCTGATATAGGGCCTATTTTGTGAAAACTTTAAAAATCTTCCTGTCCACAACAGTGGAGCCTAGGGCTACCAAATTTGGTATGTAGCATGATATGTTGAGTGACAATGGTGCTTCTGTTGCTGTCTAGTGATGGTTAGTTAAAAGGATCATCATTCATATGCTTTCAGACTGGTACATATAAGTTCACAGGGCCCTCAATCTATCAAATCTGCCGCCGAATTTCGGCGGCAGTCCCCCACCTGAAAAGTATACTTTTTTCCCCTTTTGGGGGGAAAAATTCCCCCTAAAAAAAAAAAATTCATAGAAAGATGTGTCTCATGATTATTATATCTCATTTCTATTTCAATTTAATCATTTCAAACATACTAAATTATGAAAAAAGCAATGATTATAGTGCAAACATGTACAAATGTAATTATGAGAGAGTAAGGAAAAAAAATCCCCCAAAAAGGGAAACGCCGCGAAAATTCCCCCTCCTAAGGGCTGTGGACCCCTTCCCCCAAAGTAGTGTGAGGGCGCTGGTTCAGTTCCTTACACAAATTGTCATTGTAGCACTAAAGAATTCAAAATATTGTATGTATGACATATTCCTGTATCATACGTTTAATCAACTGACAATTCCGTTTCATATTATACCTCATCATTTATTCAGATGATGATGATATGGTTGAGGACTCTGCGAGTGATATTTCGGAGGAAGTACCCTATTTTCAAGCTTTACAGTGAGTATTATTATTATGTGCGTAATTTCTGCTAAAAGCTTGAAACTGTCTTTTGATAGTTTTCTGTTTATGCATCCATCTGTCACAAATTTTGCCTCTACAATATTTCTTTTAGGTATGACGAGTGGAGCCTATAACTGATATTTAATTTGAAAAGGTTTATGGTTGATTCTCAAGTGAACAAAGTAGGACAAGCGAGGCACTCTCATTATTATATCTGCCACAGAACAAAGTTGTGAAGGGGTGTATACTAGTTTCAGGTTGCTGACATTGCTGACCTGCTTTCACACTCCAATGAATGCACAAAATTCATATGGGTCTTCTTTATCCATAATGTTGAATTATTTCAAAAGAAAAGAAAAACAATATCAATATAATTTTGATGAGTGTTCTGGATGGCTTGTCACCAATGTGTTCACCAATTTTTATTTAAGAGAAATGTATTTTCTGGATGTTTTTTATGCCCCCCAAAAATATTTTCGGGGCATAGAGTTTTTAGACTTGTCCGTCTGTCAGTCCGTCTGTCAGTCTGCTCGCTGGTACCTGCCTGGAGCATAACACAAAAACTATAAGAGGTATGGACACCAAAATTCATAGGTAGATAGATCGCGATGAGGAGAGGTGCAGTGTACAAGAACCATAACTCCCATTTGAATAATTTAGGAATTATTGCCCTTTGTTATTTTTCATACTACAATATTTCCGGAGCAAAACACAAACTATAAGAGATATCAACACCAAACTTCATAGGTAGATAGATCTTGATGAGGAATATTGCATTGTACAAGAATCATAACTCCCTTTTGAATAATTTAGGAGTTATTGCCCTTTGTTATTTTTCATACTAACATTTTGTCTGGACCATAACACATAAACTATAAGAGATATCAACAATAAACTTCATAGGTAGATAGATCTTGATGAGGAATAGTGTAGTGTACATGAACCATAACTCCCCTTTGAATAATTAAGTAGTTATTGCCCTTTGTAATTTTTCATAATTAAATTTTGTCCCGAGCAAAACACAAAAACTACAAGAGATATCGGCACCAAACTTCATAGGTAGATAAATCTCGATGAGGAATAGTGCAGTGTTCAATAACCATAACAACCATTAGCATAATTTAGGAATGATTGCCCTTTGTTATTTTTTCAATTTTTAAATGTCCAGAGAATAGCACAAAAACTGTTTAGTTTAAACATATTTATTTTACATCGATTGTGAAACAAGTTCTAACAACTTAGATCAATCACTCTCGATTCTGCTTCCTGGATACATCACCAGTACTCGCCCCAAAATGTGCATTGTGAAAAGTCGCAAAGGTTGATCCCCCTCACCACAAATTTGAACCCACGACCTTCGGATCTGGAGTCCGTCGTTCTACCCCACGACCACTGTCCTGCACAAAAACTGTTAGGGGTATCAACACGAAATGTCATAGGTTAATAGATCTTGATGAGGAGAAGTGCAGTGTACAAGAACCATAACTCCCATTTGCATAATTTGGAAGTTATTGCCCTTAGTTCTTTTTCATACTTAAATTGGTCTTGAGCATAACACCAAAAATATAAGAGGAATCAACACCAAACATCTTCATACCCTTCAAATTTTACTACCAATGATTTCCTTTGGGGGCATATGTCACGTTTTGTGACACTTTTCTTGTTCGTCTTGCAACATGCTAGTATTGAAAACCTTGTGACAAAAGGATAAATTGCTCTTAAGTAGCAATTTATCCTTTTGTCACAATGTTTTCAAGGTCAAATGATTTACAAAGCAGTAATTATAAAATGTTGATAACAATAGCAATTTGGAAACATTCATTCAAAGTTATTTGCTGCACGATGTTACCTTTACAGACCCAAAGTCAGAAATGCATGCCCCAAGATCCTTATTTATACTTGGCCATTCGATGTTTGGTGTTAGTTCGCTTAAACTCTTTAACTCTTTGGTGATTGCAGACGAATTTGTTGCATCTTGTATCAGACAACATTTGAAAATCTTGTAACAAAGGAAGAAATTGCTCATCATGAGCAATTTCTCTATTTGTGACAAAATTTTCAAGAGCTGATAGTGTATATAATTTCATATCAAAATTTTTGATTTGGAAAAGAAAAAATAATAAGTCCTCTGCTGCAAATTGTAACAGGTATGAATGAGTTAAAGCTCTTTTGAATGATTCATTGGGTTGAATGTAAATCTCTTTTCACATTTCAGTGGAGATAGATTGGAGAGGTCATCCTCAGCTTCAATGTCAATTAAGAGGTCATGGGTCAATAAAAGGTCAAGGACGGATTTCGAGAAAGAGGAGTCTGGTGTGACTGAACCTCGTCGAAGATCGGACAAAGTGGAAGAATCTCAGAAGTAAATTTTTCAACCTCTTTATGCCCCCGGTACAAGGGCATATAGCAATCTGACTGTCCATCCATCTGTCTGTCTGTTCGGTGTTCATTTTCCGGAGCTTTTTATGCCCCCAAAAAAAATTTTTGGGGGCATATAGTTTTTAGACCGTCCGTCAGTTCGTCAGTCCATCCGTCCGGTACCTTGTCCGGAGTATAACACAAAAACTATAGGAGGTATCAACACCAAACTTCATCGGTAGATAGATCATGATCAGGAGAGGTGCAGTGTACAAGAACCATAACTCCCATTTGAATAATTTAGGAGTTATTGCCCTTTGTTATTTTTCATACTTAAATTTTGTCCGGAGCAAAACACAAAAACTATAAGAGATATCAACACCAAACTTCATAGGAAGATAGATTTAGATGAGCTTATATTTTAGAAAAACCTTGTGTGCCCTCTAGTTGTCCAATTAGAATGTATATTTCAATGAAATCAAACCATCCTTTGATAACTCAGGTGAGCGATACAGGGCCATCATGGTCCTTTTGTTTCGGTGTTCTAATGTATTGAAATATTTCATTCAAATTGTTATTCCGCTGCTTTTTGAAGACATCTGATAGAAAGGATAACAAAATGAGACTCAATTTTAACAAATGAATTGTATGTTCTTCAGTTATGCTTTAGAGGACAATTCTGATACAGAGATGGATGTCTCAGATAATGATCCAGACTACAAACCTGACTGTGATGTGAGTTCTGACAGTGATTCAAGGGATACGGAGTTAGCGATTCATGGTAAATATGCATTCAATATGTTGGGTTGATTTTCTGTATAAGTCAGCAAGAGATCATCATTTTACCAAAATATTAACTTGCAGAAGTAAGAATTCTGTCATAACATCATTATTAATAACCTGTCAATAAGCTGTTTTTGGTGATGTAACGATCCACATGCTGTAGCTTCGATGTCATTCTGAATCTTCCTTGTGCTACTTTGCCTTTTTACACATTTTCAATGCAAAACTAAGGAATCACTGGTGAGTGAAGTCGTAACTAGTCCCCTACTGGTGGGGACTATAGGTTTGCCCTCCGTCTGTCCGTCCATCCAAAAATTTGTTTATGTTAAGACTATAAAAGGGTTGATTGATGAAACTTTGTATGTGGACAGATGGCAATATGTTCATTGTTATCCCCCACCGAAGGCAAGGGGGTTATAGTATTAGCGTTGTCCTTCCGTCTGTCCGAGATATATCTTTACCTTTATCTCCATAATCAATCATTGGAATTCAACAAAATTTTACAGAAGTGTTTCTTACCATAATGCGCCGAAATGATTTTTTTTTAATTCGATTCACGATGACTGACTGGTGGCCATTTTGTCTTTGAATTTTGCGTTCTTTTGTCGGTCATCAACTATATCTCCATAACCAATCAACAGAATTCAACAACATTTTACAGAAGTGTTTCCTACCATAATGGGCCGAAATGAATTATTTTTTTTAAATTCGATTCACGATGGCTGACTGACGGCCATTTTATCTTTGAATTTCACATTCTTTTATCAGTCGTGCAATATTTGAAGATAGCAACTTGATATTTGGCATGCATGTGTATCTCATGCAGCTGCACATTTTGAGTGGTGAAAGGTCAAGGTCATCATTCAAGGTCAAAGGTCAAATACCTACTGGGGGCAATAACTTTTGCAATATTGAAGATGGCAACTTGATATTTGGCATGCATGTGTATCTCATGCAGCTGCATATTTTGAGTGGTGAAAGGTCAAGGTCATCCTTCAAGGTCAAAGGTCAAAAACTTTAGCCTTGCTCATAACTTTTGTAATATTGAACTTGATATTTGGCATGCATGTCTATCTTATGGACCTGCACATTTTGAGTGGTGAAAGGTCAATGTCATCATTCAAGGTCAAAGTGGTAATGGGGGCATAGCGGTTTCACGAACGCATCTTGTTTAAGACTAACGCAGTCCAACCGCCAGCCCCAAAATAAATGGGATTATGGTCATTGCCATAATCCTGATTAAAAAATATGGCATCTGCTTTTTATTGTCTGCTGCAAACTCATCACAGCTACAAATGAGTTAAAAACATAATTGAGAAAAGGCAGAACGCTTCACATACAACTTTTCTTTTAGTTCTGCACCCATTTATAAACATAATTTATTCGGCGGGGGATATCAGTTCAAATAAACTTGTTTAAAAAAAATTGTTTTTAGGTGCCCTTTATGCCCTGTATACTACTCAACTTTATATTTAACAGACTCATCTGAAGGTAAAGACAAACAAGCTGAAGAGCAGGTCCACCATGTGTCAAGCTCTGTTCTCGATACAAAACCAAGTGAGTAAGGTTTTTCTATCATTATTAGTCCCCTACCGGTTTCACCGGAGGGGACATATGGTTTGCGCTCTGTGTGTAAGTCAGTCTGTCAGTCAGTCACACTTTTCTGGATCCTGTGATTACTTTAAAAGTTCTTCATATTTTTTCATGAAACTTGAAACATGGACAGATGGCCATATGGAGATTATGCACGTCATTTCATTTTGTTCCTACGTCAAGAATTCTGGTTACTATGGCAACAAATAGACTAGCTACCGGTAGGGGACTTTTATTGCTTGGCAATAGTCTTGTTACTTATAAACATACATGTACAAACAAAATGCGCTGAACTCGTGGACAAGATCAAAAGTGGGTCACATGGAGTCAAAAACAAGGTGAAAGAAACCTTAGGACCCATACATTTTCATATCCCTGCGATCCATACATTTTTATATTCCTGCAAAATGAAGTTTAATCAAGTGGTCTTTTACTATTATAACAAATCATGGGCACATTTACTTGTTTACATAAGTCATTTGTGTTATATGACACTATGACTTATGTGGGTGATTGTAGGTCATCTTCCCTGTCTTGTTTGTTCATTTACCTTATGCATTGTCATGTAGTTTTGATATTTGTGTCAAGTAAACTAATTTGTAGTTGTCCAGGGCTCAACATTAACCTAAAAACCAACTTGCCCTGGTGGGCAAGTGCATAGAAAATCTACTTGCCCTGAATGTAAGGCAGTCATAAATTTGTTATAAAATAACTTGCCTGGACCCAACTTTTACATGCCAGGGGCAATAGGACAACCGTTAATGTTGAGCCCTTTTGTCACATACTCTTCACACATGTATTGCATAATGATGTAATAGGTTTGTGTTTCCTTTTAGCTATTGCAGTTGAACAATGCAGAGATGCCTTTGGAAAAGGGCAAAGAGACTGGTCAAGGAAACACACATGTTTCATATGCGATCAACAAGTGTGTGACATTCCAAGGCATGTTACTGCAAAACATCCTAAAGAAGAACTTGTGAAAGAAGCTCTATCTAAACCATTGGGTTCAAAAGAAAGGAGAAATATTTGGAGAATTATTACAAACAAAGGTACATTCAAGCATAATTCCAAAGTCAAAGACATTGGCGGGGAACTTCATGTTTTCAAACGATCAAGTAGCTCCAGGAAAGCAGAGGAGTATAAAGCTTGCCCTCATTGTTATGGTTATTTTTTAAAAACCCAGTTGTGGAGACATGGAAAAAAGTGTCAAGCATCTGTTTTTCTTGGAAGAGAGAAAAATGTTATTCAGAGTTCCATATCGTCTATATCAACTGTGATGCAGTCTGCTGCTTCTTCCACCAAAATTGCTCAACAGCTGTTTGAGATTTTCCTAGATAAAATGAGAAAAAAAGATGAAGTTTTCATTATCGTGAAAAACGATTTCCTTTTGAGTACTTATGCAAAGTCTCTGCTTGAGGAGGGAAAAGAACATAGTGATACATCGTGGACAGTAAGACTACTGGCCAAACTACTAATCAGCATAAGAGAGGTCTCAAATTGCGAAAGCTATTCCTGGATGGAATTGATAAATACAGAACACTGGAATGAGATAATTCATAGTGTGAAAACATTAAGTGAATTTACATTCTCTGAAAGTGGAATCATTGTTGAGAAGCCTAATATAGCTTTGAAGTGTGGCCAAGGTATAAAAGGTCTTATTGCTGCAGCGGAGGGCATCGCTTTACGTCAGAATGATGATGTTTTGCTGAAAAAGATTGAGAAAATGTTCAAATTGTATGATGGAGAATGGGCTAAGACTTCCAAACACTGCAACAATAGCATCAGAACAAAGAAAGAAGACCAAGTGGATTTGTTGCCACTTACAAGTGACATAACAAAACTGAAGGAAAAGACAGTGACTGAAATAAATAGGCTAATTTCTGAAATCAGTGTTGAGCCAACATCAGGGCGGTATTTGATGCTATCAAAACTCACTCTTTCAAGGCTAATAACCTTTAATGCTAGAAGAGGAGGAGAACCAAGTAAATTAAGAATACAAAACTGGCAAAATATATGTGAAGGAAGTTCCACATGTCAAGAAGAACTAGATGCACTATCTATTGAAGAGAGGAAGTTAGCACAGAGACTGAAGCTTGGGTATGTGAAAGGGAAAGGTGCAAGAAGCAAGAAAGTGCCCATTATATTCCCTGCGGAGACAGTTGCTGCAATTGACATGTTAATGCAGCATAGAGAATTCTTCATTACGAACAAAAGTAACCCTTACATATTTGCTAGGCTCTACAAGAATTCGTTAAAGTCACTTCGTGGTTCTGACTGTGTAAGAGAAGTTTGTGTGATGGCAGAGCTTCAACATGCATCTTTAGTTACTGCTACACAGATGCGAAAATATCTAGCTACAACTTTACAATTGCTAGACATGAAAGAAACAGAGCTCCGTTGGATAACAGACCATATGGGTCACACTGTTGATGTACATAAGAAATGGTACAGACTTTCAAACAGGGCTGTGGAGCTAACAAAAGTAGCCAGCATTCTATCAGCCACTGAGTCGGGTCATCTTAAAAAGGCACACCATGTACTGTTTGATAATGTGAACAAAGGTAAGACAATACAACTCTTTGAATGATAAGTTAACAGTGAATGCCTGACTTGTAACTAGCTGGGTGACAAACGGTTTTGAGCTTACAACTATCTACAACTGTTTAAAACAGCTACTTTCTGTTATGCTTTTTATACACCCATTACTGGTAATTGGGGCTATATAGGAGTCACTTTGTCGGTCGGTCTGTCTGTCGATCTGTCCGTCTGTCTCCAAAATGAGCTTGTCCAGGCCATAACTATGTCGTTCATTGTTAGATTTCAAAATCATTTGGCACATTTGTTCACCATCATTGGAGGGTGTGTCATGCGAAAGAATTACATCGATATCTCCCAAGATCAAGGTCACACTTTGAGTTCAAAGGTCAAAAATGGCCATAAATGAGCTTGTCCAGGCCATAACTATGTCGTTCACTGTGAGATTTTAAAATCATTTGGCACATTTGTTCACCATCATTGGTAGACTGGGAACCGGTCTCTCATCCAAAGTAGAGACCGGTATGGCACAATCGAAAATGTCAGGATCCTGCCTATGAATCAAATGAAACATCGACGCGTAACTTCTAAACAACAACGGAAANAACTATCTACAACTGTTTAAAACAGCTACTTTCTGTTATGCTTTTTATAAACCCATTACTGGTAATTGGGGCTATATAGGAGTCACTTTGTCGGTCGGTCTGTCTGTCGATCTGTCTGTCTGTCTCCAAAATGAGCTTGTCCGGGCCATAACTATGTCGTTCATTGTTAGATTTCAAAATCATTTGGCACATTTGTTCACCATCATTGGAGGGTGGGTCATGCGAAAGAATTACATCGATATCTCCCAAGATCAAGGTTACACTTTGAGTTCAAAGGTCAAAAATGGCCATAAATGAGCTTGTCCAGGCCATAACTATGTCATTCACTGTGAGATTTTAAAATCATTTGGCACATTTGTTCACCATCATTGGACGGTGTGTCGCGCGNATTTGAAGGGTTCGGAAGTGTATTTGGTTGAATGTTATTTTGGAATGAATTTGCGAATTTTTTCATAAATAATGCATATAAATGTTTATAATTGTATTTCTAGCTTTCAATATTTATGTATTCTTTGGAATGATACATTAGTATTAGTGAAATAACAAATGACGTCACATCCGGTTTACAATAACGCTAAATTTCACGTGACGTTAATACGGGAAAATACGTCTTTTCAACCAATCAGATAGCTTGATTATTCGCTACCCGTTGTCTATATGGTGGAACAGAGTGGAAGATATTGATCAACGGGGGACCAGTTTACATCATTGGATGGTGTGTCATGCGAAAGAATTACGTCGATATCTCCAAGGTTATGTCCCACTTTGAGTTCAAAGGTAAAAAATGGCCATAAATGATCTTGTCCGGGCCATAACTATGTCATTCATTGTGAGAATTTATAAATACTTGGTACATTTGTTCACAATCATTGGACGGTGTGTCATGCGAAAGAATAACGTCGATATCTGCAACGTCAAGGTCACACTTTGAGTTGAAAGGTCAAAAAAGCCATAAATGAGCTTGTCCGGGCCATAACTATGTCATTCATTGTGAGATTTTAAAATGACTCTGTACATTAATTTTGTGCAGTCATTGGACAGCATGTCATGCGAAAGAATTCAAGAGTTCAAAGATCAAAATGGCCATAAATGATAATGGCTTAATAATTCTTAAAAATCACCATAAGTTAGCTTCTCTTGTTTTGTGAAGACAGCATGCAAAATATTCTGTGTCAATGCAGCATATGGGGGTATACGTCATGTCTGTGACAGAGCTCTAGTTAGATCGGCTGTTTTAGAAGAAAACCCGAGGTATTGTCATAGACAGCTCGTCTTCGTCGTGCTAAAACTTTAACATTTTGTCAAGGTTTTGAACATTAGCTCTAAAATCAAAGTGCTTCAACCTACAACTTTAAAATTTCATATGTAGCTGCACCTTGATGAGTTCTACATGCCACACCCATTTTTGGGTCATTAGGTCAAAGGCCAAGGTCACTGACCTCTAAAAAAAAATTAAAACAAATTACAAGCTTTCATTTATTCAAAACTGCACCCGCAGCCGAGCGTGGCACCCGTTATGCGGTTCTCTTGTTTTAGCTCACCTGAGCACCAAGTGTAAGCTGGTTGACCAAATAACATGACTACGTAGTCTATAGTCTAGGGGTAAAGCAGATGTTGGTTCAAGTCCCACCAATGGTTGACTTTCATCTCCTACTTCTCAAGCCATTGCCCTTTTGGCTGTGGGGGTTGAAGGAATAGAATACACCCACCATTTAGCACTGCATATCAAAATAGGTGACTAAACGGGTTTGCATGATTAGAGTCCATGCAAGTCATGGATTCTAGCAGGTGGATTGGTTTTGATTCAAGGTGTTGCTTTTGTAACTCCTGGGCCGGTATTCTGAAAGTTTCTCAGAGAATATCTAAGACAATTCTTAAAATTCAATAAATTTGTTTAACCAAAATACTTAAGATGGTTATGCGGGCAACCAATTGTAAAAAGTTAGTTTCCAACCCTGATGATGATGGTGGTGGTGTTGATGACGATGATGATGATGATTATAAAAAAGCAGTTATGGTGATAAGGATGATCATTATTAGTATTTGTTGATCATATAATGAATACTTGTATGTAAGATTGCTTACTCACACAGTTTGTGTAGCACTTGAGAACACACACATTGTATGTAGCACCTGAACTATGGTCTTAAAACCATAGTGCTTCTGTTATCTTTGATAGAGTGTGGGCATTAAGGTAATTAGTTTAGCCTTCATATTTTATTATTAAGCATGTTTTTAGATGTTGGAAAATCACAGATCGATGGACCACATGCTTGCACCCAGAATGTCCAAATGACGCAGCAGATTGACAGTGGTGGGTCAAAGTCATCTGCCCTGCAACCCTATGAAAAGAGGTTGTCTGATGAAGGTTTGTCAATACAATTCATGTTTCCTGTTTTCTACACACTTATTTATGGCAAGCGTTTCGACGAATAATCCTAAGAAACTAGGTTTCTCATGAAAACCTAGGTTCTCGCTTGAAGATTGCACATGGCTTCCAGAACCAAGTTTTTATTTGATATCCTAGGTTTTCATCAGAGCCCAAGTTATCATTAAATGTGCATCAAACGGCAATAGCTTAGGTTCTAATTTGAAAACCAAGGTTCTGGTAAGAACCTAGGTTCTCATGAGAAACCTAGTCTCTTGGGATTATGCATCTAATAACCGTGGTTTTCATTTGGGATCCATAGTTCCCATGAGAACCTAGGTTCCCAGAATTACACTGTGAAAACCATAGTTCTGATGACGAGAACTTAAGTTCTCATGAAATCTGTGGTTTTCATTTGGGAACCATAGTTCTCATGTGAACCTAGGTTCCCAGAATTACGCGTCGGACAGCGTAAACTTGCTCGTTTGGAATACGGGACACATATTATTCAGGGTGCAGGATCAATGGGGTTCATATATGATTACACACGGGCTGGACAGAATGAAAACACGCTGTTAAGAACTTTATTATTGCAGATATCTCAAGTTATTGAAATATGTTTGCAAAGTCTTTAGTGCATACGTTTTTCTTGCAGTGTAGGCCGATATCTTAAGATTGAATAATACATTATTACACATTATCAATAGAGATTAAACTTCTATTTATACCATAATGATTGCTTACTTAGCATTGTCTGAACATTGTTCAAAAAAATGTTCTTGGGGAGTAAAATTCAATCTTAAAATTCACGTCTATTTCTTATCATACTGATGTATTGAAATTTCAATAATATTCAAAATCACTTTCTTCTACATATATGCCGTCAGCGTGTACCAAGCAATGGGAGGCAACTGGAGGTTAATTATGGCAAGCGGTTCAAGGCATAATCCCAAGAAACTAGGTTTCTCATGAGAACCTAGGTTCTCATTTGAAAACCTTAGTTTACGCTCGAGAACCCATTTTCTCGGCAAGACGACGCACATAGACACATAAAAGTTATCATTTCAGAACCCCGGTTTTCAGCGCGGTTCGACGAATAATCCCAAGAAACTAGGTTTCTCATGAGAACCCAGGTTCTCATTCTAAGAACCAAAGTTCTTGTTTGATATCCAAGGTTTTCACAAGAACCTAGGTTCTCGACAGCTTTCCCAGACGTTCTCTCAGATATCCTTAGTTTTCATGAGAACACAAGATTTCATTTGGGATCATAGGTTTTGGTAGGAACCTAGGTTCTCATTCTGGGAACCTAGGTAATCATTCTGGGAACCTAGGTTCCCAGTATGAGAACCTAGGTTCTCATTAGAAACCTAGTTTCTTGGGATAATGCGTCGAACCGTTTGCCATACTTATTATGTGTCATGTTTGGCCATAGCATTATCATAATGATTGGAAACTGTTGCANGTTGGGGGCATCCGTGTCGTGTGGACACATTTCTTGTTTGTGATAGACAATAATTTGTACAAAATGCTTGACAATACTGCTCATACATTTGATCTTATATGTTTGAAAATGATGATTTAGAAAGGCCAACATATGTCTCAAATATACTTTTAATGCTATTATTTTTCTTCAGGAAAGAAAAAACAAGTGCATGTGGCTTGGAGAGTTGATGAAAAAAAAGCACTGTACAGTGCCTTCGGGCAATATTTAGATGGCACAAGAGGTCTGCCTGGAAAAGGAGAGATTTGTACAGCACAAACCAAATTTAGTATTCTCCAAAACAGATCATGGTTGAACATTAAATATCAGTTGAGAAATATGCTAAAGAAAAATAAGTGAATTATTCGTTGAGACCATGAACAATGTTATGTTGTATATTAATTGATACTTGGAAAAGTGTTCTGTTGTGCATTAATTGAGACCTTGAACAGTGTTCAGTTGTGTATTAATTGAGACCTTGAACAGTGCTCATTTGTGTATTAATTGAGATGTTGATCTCAGTTGTAAAACTTCTTTCTTGAACTTTTGCTATTAGTCATTTTTGTAACTTAGATTTAGATTAACCCTTTACCAAACGACAAATTTTAAACTCTTCTAAATTGGAAGAAGTTGCAGATGACAATTACAATTGTAAAATAATGTAAAGAAATTGCTTTTGCAGGTTAGAAATCATTGTGGGATAAGGAGAAAGTGTGGGTCAATTTGAGCAATTTCTCCTTTTCTCACAATTATTTCTAGATCCGTCTGCAACAAACTAGTAAAATCTCGTCATTGTTTGGTAAAGGGTAAGGATTTTCAAATTTGTGCTAAACACTATATTGTACCATTAGAAACTAATCCTCTATGCCCCCCTTATAAACAGGTCGTTATATCCCAAGAGGTCTATATACAAAGTATGTGGGGACTATATTTGATTCCATCTGTTTGTCCATTGTCTGTAGATAAAATTTTGTTTTTAATTTTTCAAGGATGGCATTTTGACAGAATTTAATAAAATGTTCATATTTAAATGCAATAATGTACTGTGTGTCTACCTGTTATTTTATTTTTGGATTGAAATTTAATGGCCTACACTACAGGCAGCAACTTCAAGGGGCCATATTGGGGTATTCATCTCATTAACTCATTGGTTCCTTTTTTTAATTTGCAGCAAAGGACTTAAACAATAATGTTATTAAATGTCAGATAATTGTTTAGAACTGTTTTATGTATCATTAGCCCTTGAACACTTAGTGACAAAAGGAGGAATTGCTCACCATGACCAATTTCTCCTTATTTTCCCCGTTGAAATGAAATTTCGGAAGGGGATATAGTAATAGTCTCCGTCCGTCCGTCCGTCCAACCGAAACTTTGTCCAGAGCATATCTCAAAAACTATAAGAGGTATCAACACCAAACTTCATAGGTAGATAGATATCGATGAGGAGAAGTTCAGTGTACAAGAACCATAACTCCCATATAAAAAATGGGAGTTATAGCCCTTTGTTATCCCGGCCGAAATGAAATTTCGGAAGGGAATATATTAAGTCTCCACCCTTCTGTCCGTCCGTCCTTCTGTCAGAAACTTTGTCCAGAGCATAACTCCAAATCTATTCAATGGATTAACTTTAAACTTAGAATATAAACAGATGGCAACTTGGAGAAATGCAGTGACCAAGAACCATAACTCTATCTACCTTAGTTTTTTAATTATCTCCCTTTATATAATTTCAAAGTAAATTTTTGTCCGGAGCATAACTCTACATCTACTGAAGGGATTTACTTAAAACTTGAAATATAAACAGATGGCAAGTAGAAGTGCAGTGACTAAGAACCATAACATTATCTACCTTAGTTTTTGAATGATCTCCCTTTATTTAATTTCAAGTAAATTTTTTGTCCATAGCATAACTCTAAATCTACTGAAGGGATTTACTTGAAACTAGAAATATAAACAGATGGCAACTAGGAGAAGTGCATTGAACATGAACTATAACTCTATCGGCCGTAGTTTTTGAATTATCTCCCTTTATTTTATTTCATAGTAAATTTGTATGTCCGGAGCATAACTACAAATGTTCTCATACAAGCAAACAATTTCGGCGGGGATGGCCATGTCAACATGGCTCTTGTTTATATGGTATGTATTTATTTGCCATTCCTTTAAAGGTCAACCTCTTGAACAAGAATTTAAGCTGAAACTTTGTATTGTCAATTTGAAGTAAAAATTGTTGAACAAAACAAGTTTGATTAAAAATGTCTCGATATATGTTAAAAGCTTTTATTAGTCCCATACCGGTGTAACCGGAGGGGACATGGTTTGCGCTCTGTGTGTTGGTCAGTCACACTTTTCTGAATCCTGCAATGACTTAAAAAGTTCATCATATTTTTTCACGAAACTTAAAACATGGACAGATGGCAATATGGAGATTATGCACATCATTTCATTTTGTTCATACGTCAAGAATTCTGGTTGCTATGGCAACAAATAGACTAGCTACCGCTACGCGACTTTTATTGCTTGGCAATAGTTTTGTTGTATAAAAGTTATCTTTTTTATGTTTTTTTTATTGTTTCTCGGTGCATAGGACAGTTTTTATATCTATTTTCTATTTCTGCTCCACCCTTCGCCATTGTTACTGCTGTACCCTTTGCCAGTATTTAAAGCAGACTTTAATGTTATGCTCAACTTTTGGTCTTCCAACACCTTGAAGCAAATACAAACTACAATGCAATATTTCATTTGAATTGTTAAGCTTGTATTAATCAAGATTTTGATGACTTGGAAAATGACTGAACCAAGTCACATTTTGTAAAAGTTGACTTAGTCCGCTTGTGTGCTCTATGCAATCTTTATTGTTTGCCTAATACTCATTAATCACATTTACTGTTTTTGCATACATTTAGAGAAGAGTTCTTTATGTCATTGATTGTTCTTAGCATCTGCTTCAAATGTTTAGGAACATGAGAGAATTGATTTGGATAATATCAGGGGGGAAATGTTTATTTCAGAGATCTGGATAAGTGGGGTATTTCCTTGGCTATCTTTCTTAATTTTGATCAAAATTCTATGTTGTGGGTACTCATTAGAACCGTCTTATGAGACAATTCCAATTAGTACCCACAACATTGGACTTCGTGAAAAATAACTGATATAGCATAGAAAGAAGTCAGATTCTTGCCCTTATCTAAACCTCTGTTAATTTGGTGCACTGTTCAATTTTTGTAATGAATGGCGGCCCTAACTTTGTTCTTATGTTAAGTTGTCCAAACTGGAAGCAGCAGCAGATAACAGTATTATTCCAAAGTCAGAAATTGACAAAATTGCAGCTGAGGGCTTTAAAGGGATCTCATTAAAAGAAGCACATCTTTAAGAATAGTTGTTTCATCATGGAATTTGCGAGAAAACCTTGAGACAAAATGAGAAATTGTTTATCATGAGCAAATTGTTCTTCTGTCTCAATGTTATAGATGCTGTCTGCTGCAAAGGATTCGAAAAGCGCTTGAATTAGGGGAAGGAATAATGCAAATTCAAGATAGTATTTAATTTGATGTATACTTTTCTTTTTGACATCTGTTTGCATTTGTAATTTAAAACCGTTGTCTTTTATTTTGAATTTTAATGGTTTCATACTTTTTTTTTCATTTTGCAAGTTTATGATTCTACGTTGTTCATTTCATTCATTAAATGTCATAAATCAATAAGTGTTTCTTTTTATTTGAATAATAAGGAAGCGTGTGAAAGGGATTGAGCTAGAGATGGAAAGTAAATGTAGATGGAGAAGCTCCATATCTCCATGTGTAATCAGCTCTACTGGCCGAAGGCCTGAAGAGCTTATGTGATGGTGTGGTTTCCGTGTCCGTCTGTCTGTCTGTCCATGCGTCCAATAGACTTTTTCTTGTTTACGTAAGTAAGTCCACAGTTTTCATCCGATTCTTTTCAAACTTACACAGTGTCTTTATATCAATGAGGACTATTTAAAAGAGCAACATCCGAGAAATAAGTCCAGAATTGTCTCCCCTTAAATTTGAGAAAATTGTGAAATTCCACTTGTTTAAGCGATTAAGTCCACAATTTTCATCCGATTCATACAATACTTGCACAGTGTCTTCATATCAATGAGGACTCGAACCATATTCAAAACGAGCAAAATCGGAGCAATCAGTCCAGAATTATCTCCCCTTGAATTAAAGAAAATTGTGAAATTCCGCTTGTTTACGCAATAAAGTCCACACTTTTCATCAGATATTTTCCAAACTTGCACATTGACCTTCTATTAACATGAGGTGATACTTATTATTTAGGGGTGATTAATTTCCCATTGGCCTGGTGTGATTGCCAGAGGTTACTATCCGAAGGGTGGTCTTGTAACAATAATATGACAGAAATATGATAGGGTGAAACCCCCTCCCCTTATTTTGGATCAGCGTACTGCCTTACTTTGAATTAGAGTACTGCGAACCTTTAAATAGAGAACGCAAGGGGTATAAAATGCATTTCATAGAAAGAATTCTCTTGTCGGGCTCGATTGTTTATGATAGTGTTGATTGAAGCTATTTCAAAGAAAAACATGGGCAAAAATATTGCGCTCTTGATCTCTGTTTTCAAAGGCAAAATAGTTGCGTTCCGACCCATTGCGTACGGCCTATACCAACCTTGAATATTTTGTACCACTTATGGACGTTTCACTCTCAAATACTTGTTTAAACTTACCTGAGGTGGGCAGTGGTCCTACTTGTAAGGTTGTTCGAATGCTAGATGGTGAAGAAATTATTTTAATTATTTAAACACGGACAATAAAAGTTCCGATCGAGGCGGATAATTTCATATTGTGTGTTGATTTCGGGTGTTGCGAGAAAGAATAAGTATTTTTTTTCGGCGTAGCTGTTTAACCCAGCCTTTCACCTTAAATCACCTTTTACATAACGCCAGCAGACCCGAATGAATACAATTCATTTATTCCATTGGCTGATTTGAGCATAATCCACTAGAACATTGGCAACATCACCGCGTTTTTTAGTTAAGGATGTAAACTGTTCAGTGTAGGTAGATGCGTACTACTCTCTACATCACCCCACAAACACTTACTATATGCCTCTACAAAGCAAAGAAATTGCCAAAAACAATGGCTGGAAATAAGGTTTTTTGTCACCAAAAAGAATTATAAAGTCACTGCTCATATAATATTTCCTGGTCTTCTCCAGATGGTATTCATGTTTTCCCAACATGGTCATTAAAAACGCAAATTNTATAACAATAATCATGACAAATGTGCGTGGAAATACATATGACAAATTGATACATTTTCTTACTTTGCATAAAAAAATGTCTTCTTCCGCAGCAGCAAGTGATCAGATACATAAGCTAATGGAAAATCCTACGAAAGCCTGGAAGCAGTTATCGGTAAAACAAAAAGTTGACAAGAGATGTGAAGGCTGAAAGCATTTCCTTCCAATAAACAAAACCTCGAATTTTACTGCAGCAAGTAGCACCAGTGTGAAGAAAATGCTTTCAGCCTTCACACCTTGTCCTGTTTGTGTTTCATATATCTACATTGAACTTTTTCCATAAGTCTTACCGCGGTAGTACGTAGGGAAACCAGTGTGCTACTTAAGCCGGTCTGTGGAGTAGGTGCTACAAAGCACAATATACACGTATGTCGACCGCGTTTGTAGCTTGTTTGAAACGGACACACACATTCAATTGTAGCTCTTTGTGTATCACAATAACAATAATACAAGTAAATGCCAAAAAGATTATCCTTTTTCCTATCTTTGTAAGTTTTCAGTACATCAACTGGCATCAAACGAATAGCAACACATTCAGTTATCTTACACTTTAAGAATCGCTACATAACACGCCATATACGTGTTTGTGTGTGTTAAGACACACACATTTTTGTAGCACAGTAACATACTCATAAAGCTTCGATATGTTCGATATGTTCAATGCTTCGTAGCATTGGCCTCAGGCCAGACAGAGGCGATGTCGAAGTATACATATTCTAGTATTTTGAACGTTTTCTGCGAATGTGTTGATAGTACTGACAAAATGATGTACACTTCTTATATTTGCACATACCGATATGCTTATTAACCTTGAACTCCCTATTCATAATGACGAGAATACTTATAAAGACTATTTAATATATAACTATTTAATGGTGATGAATATGATGAAAAAGATGATGATTATGATGCATTTGTTGCTGATGATGATGTTGATGATGATGATGATAATGCCAACAATTCAACTAAAAAAGTTGGCCAGCATGATGCAACGAGTAACGATGATGATGGTGATTTTTGTTTACGAGAGCAACCATTCCAGTCAAATGTTAGCTACCGTGGTGAGACATTCAGTTTGACATTAAACAATTTAATGCATATGAAATTGCAAATGATTTCTCCGGGAAAAAAAACATTTAAGAAGATGTTAGTATGTTTCGTGCACGATATAGGTTGTGTACACGTGATAACATTCGACAAATATTACGAGGAAAACATTTTAACAAAAAGACAATAATAATTATAATAAAGAGGCCATGGCGTATTTCCATGTTATGTCATTTCGTTATGTTAATATTGCGTAAGGGTTTATAACATGCGTTAGGACTATCCGGGTACAATAATGATGAAGATTATATATCCTCGAGCACAATGTATATGTCCATTCAGCACCACCTCCAGCTCTATGTCATTCTTATGTTTTAGTTTGGTTGGACCATGATGTTTTTTTATAATCTCAATACCGTCTTTTAAGTATTCTCTAAAATATAGAACTACACCACCACTTAATCTACGTGCGTTCCTGTTCTGGAAATTCCTATACAAATCATGGTGAGAAATATGTCCATTTAAAGAAATGTAACTCGAAGAATTAGTCCAAGTTTTAAACAAAAAACAAATATTATATTTTAACAGATCATCAACATAGAAAGGATCGTCAATCTTGTTATGAGACAGTCCATTCACATTATACGACAGGATCGCCAGTTCTCCCTTATCGTGCCCCTATTCCTTGACCGGACGACCGTCGACGTAGAGGGTATCGTAGGCTATCCAGGATCGTTTGCCTTGCCCCCTCGCCTGTTTCATCTTCGGTACCAACCGTCTACGCTTGGCTTCCACTTCCGGTGGGAACTGCTCAAATACGTTAAAGTTTGAGCCGCTAAGTTCTTTCCACTGCCGCCTCGCAGCCTCGCGGTCATTGAAAAAGGCGAACTTAGCCACTATTGATCGGGTCTTCCCTGGTGTTGGATGGCCCGGAGAACGGTTCTTGGAATAGACTAGTACGTCCACTTTTAAAGATTTTCCTAATTTATATCGAAATATAACGGCAATGTAACATAACAGTATTTTGTCATTGTTTTATTGATATTGTTTATACAATAAATTTGACACTTGATTATACAAAACCATATTTTCTGCTGTATACAATTAATTCAGGCGAATCCCCAAATTCAACATGTTTTTAAGCCTGTTTGCTCATTTTATTTTACTTCGAACAGAATACTCGTTTTTTCTTGACATATTCTGACCGCGTACTTTTCTATATTAGGTCAGCAGCCGAATACAGACATGTATCCTAGATTAAGTCGACTATAATTGACATGCGTTAAATTCTACTTCAATACATATACACTGGATACTTCATTTTTATCCGCATTTCGTAGTGTATACAATAGTTTATAGTATGGTTGTTTTAATAGTTTCTAAAATGGTTGTTTTGTTTATCAATGAACATGTTTTGGATTTGGTATTCACAGTTCGTGTCAGAAGAGCGTGCTTTGAGTTCACTACATCAATGTTGTCGAACATTCGACGTCATTAACATTTTGAAACAAAAATGCAGGTATATCGCTAACGTTCTAATTTAAAGTTAATACTGAACATAAATAATACATAAACACGGTCCTAAACAGATAGGCTAATCACCAGAGGGATATACATGCAGACGGATTGACAGAACATCGGACGAACGGGAAAAGGAACAGACAAACCGACAAACAAAAAATATCGCACAAAATTACATGCCTTGCAAGACAGACTATATATACATCTATACACACAAACAAGCGGCAGACAGGTGGGCAGACATGCAGGTGGGCGTCCAGTTGGGCATCGTTCGAGTAGGCGGGTGGGCGAGCGTTCAGATTGGCGAACTGACATACCGATGTACATATAGACAGAGCACTAGACATAGAAGACCGGCGGTGACAAACAAAAACGACAGGGAGCCTTATTTACCTAGCGAGACATGTTCTGTTTTGGTTTAAAATACATTTAAACAAAAAACACACGTCTATCCCTAAAACAATAATTTGAGTTTTCTTAAACAGAGAAAATCACGATTTAAAAGCAGACTTCAACCCAATGTATTTGTATCATGACTTATGTTTATGTGTCTGCGACTTATAAAATCTAAATTTGTTATTAGGCGTTATTTATTGAAAACAGCTTAAAACGTACATTATTCATTATTATTTAAAATATCTCAAATATCAGGAAATCACAATACGTTTAATATGTATCACGCACTGCATTTCTTAACAACACTATTAGTTAAGATGCAATCGTAAAAAGCTGTCAAATAACATCTGATAAAATATATTTTAATTAAAGCAAATGGCATACACGTGTATGTTTGCTATAGTATATAAATAGTATGAATCTATACGTGCCAATTCGATAATTATATCAAACACATTGTCACATTTGATCAAAAGTAAAATAAAATGTATGTATATAGATTCCAGAATACTTCGACGCATTGTCTGTCCTCATGTCGGAATTACTTGACGACTTTGGAGCCGGAAAGGATACAGTTATGGAGCGGAGAGAAACATACTTGTTGAGGGAGAACATGGAGATGATTGTAGGCAAACTTATAGGAAACAGCTATGAATGTTTTCATTTCGGGAGCCAATCGGAAGGGACCACAACGCCCGGTCTCCAGTCTGATATTGATCTTCTATTCAGTTGCAACCGTAAAAATAGTATTACTGTATGGGAAGACTGGAAGGCTTGGATAGGAAACCTTCTGATGATCCACGACGCTATAACTCCTCCTCAACAGTACTTGCTACAGGTCATCAGAGGTGACACACCGGAACCAGAGACCTGTCTTTTGGATTACAAGTTCGTAAGGACAGATTCTGGGGAAGAACTGTTAAGCGCTGAACGATGGAAACAAGAAAACAAGCATCAGGCTACAGATGACGAAGAGGCAATCCAAAATGGGCCTTCTGTGAGCTGGATGCCTAATTGGGATATGGTAAATGCATTTCACGTACGCAAATCTCTTCCTGAAATACAACACTGGATAGACAGATGTACAGGTAGACACTGGCCGCTTGTTCAGCTACTAGAGGCAGCACAGGTAGCTCCGTGTTTCCTGGTACCTGCAGGACATCCAGACAGTGATTACAAGCGCGAAGAATGGCGAATTTCTCCGAATCTGATAGAACGAATGTTGATGTTTAGCTTAAATATGGCACAAGTAAAATGTTACATTGTTTTAAAACTTATTAAAAAATCGTTATTTTCAAAAATTGTAGGAGATTCTATAACAAGCTTTCATTGTAAAACTATAATGTTTTACACAATATAAAGAACCCATCCTTCTCAGTGGTTCGAACATAGCCTGATGTTTCAACTTTGGCTTTGTGTACACGTATTAAGGAAATTTCTGCGATTGGGAAGGCTCTCGCATTATATCATAGAAGGCGTGAACTTGTTCGATGGGAAACTCTCCGTAGGGCAGCAGAGACGCCTTTTAGTGTATATAGACTCCATGATAAGGAACATTTTACAAGATGTATTTTGTATTGATATAGATAAATTAGGATCTCGGTTACAAGCGTGTGGTAAACGGCGGATTCGACAAGCTGGAGAACGTTGAAGTGTATGCTTACAAAAGAGCATCAGCTTACTGCTGAAGTTCGAGTGCCTGGAAAGATTTCGAATGTTATTAAGAGGGTTAAAGCTATATATAAAATATGATTTACGCAATGTGTTTGAATACTCTACGAATGTAAGATCGAAAGCTGTTGTTTATGAATTGATTAAACACATGTACGCAGAACAAAATTCAATACAATTATCTAACGGTTTGCGACTCCGAAATGTAGTTAACAGCGAAATAATAAGGCGTTTCCGATATTCCTTAGATACGGATGTAGCTTCTAGTCGCTTAAAGTTGTCTTCCATATTGTACTGCAGTGGGCATATTCACGCGGCAGCAAAAGTGTTGGAGGATTTGGATACGAGGTATCACACCAAGGTCAAGAATGTGTGCGGTTTTAGATCTTTGAAAGGCGACGGTGATCTCCAGGTGTTTGCTAATATGCTTTTAGGTAATAAAGACAACGGATTCAGTGAATCGCCATTTGCATTCTGTGTCAACTTTGTAAGGAAAGAATCAGTACGCACTCCTTTCATAATGTTGTTTGAAATGAATCGCAGTATCACTGAAGATGAAGTGGCACAGAGAACTTACAAGGATACACAATGGATTAACAGTGCTGAGGTGGATGCTCGTCCGTTTCTTCACTATCTATAGTATCTCACGTATGGAGGACTTGGTGAACGTGAGAAACAACTGCATGCATTGATAGAATTGGAGTCATATATATTCGATATAAGAAATAGAATAAACCTGCATCACCAAGAGACTGCATTGAACTTGCTGGGACACTGTTATGAAATGGAAGGAGACTATGAAGGGGCGTTAGATTACTTTGAGGAATCGTTACGGTTGTATGATACGAACAACGCCGCTAACTGGCACGTTCTTCGTGTTCAGCGTCTAATAAGTGGTTAAGAATACGATAGAAACAAGTACTAGTGCACAATTTTAACAAATGAAGAATACGCGCCTTTTAAGATAAAATTATGTTGACCGGTCATTTACTTTGTATGTATTCAATGTTATAAAATATAATAACACGCCATCGTATGTACATGTCAATATATGAACATTTAGTTTTTGTTCTCCGTGCACTTTTCATTATTTCCCATAGATAAGGAACTGTGTTGTACATCTTGCAATGTTTCTTTTTACTCGAATGGATGACTGTCATATGCATCTGCAGATTTATGTGAAATGTGAAGGTATTTGCTGAAAGTAATTAAGTGAAAGATTTTATAAACAGCCACTAAACTTATTTATAGAACTATAACATTTATTTTTGGTTGAGCCGCTTACGTTTACGAAGTATCGCTTACATCAATCTTCTGTCTTTCTTTGTTTATTGTTATACTTTTCTAATGTTTGAAGTTTACTTTCTTGTAAATTTTGTGTCTGTTTCAGGTCGACGTTAAGTGGTATTTTGTTTATTAAATTAGTTTTTCATAATCGCTTCCTAAATTAAAACTTGCGACAGACTGCGGTGGTGGAGGCATCACAGTAGACGAAAATTACTAATGTCTGTAATTAATTCTAATACATCAAATGCCACGTTTATTGGTCAAGATTTCAACAAAAACTGACTTAATATACTTTATATTCATTAACGCTTTATTTCGGCGGAAATTCTGTCTTGTAAATTGTTTTGAAATGTTATCAAACATCAATGTCTCCATCGATTGTTTGGTATCGCAAGTTAAATAACAGTGTCACGTCTATGCTAGTAAATCAGGTATATTATATATATATTAATATATTTAACAGAACTCGAAAACCAGGTTAGTAAATACATGGTTAATAGTCCAAAATAGACTAGAACAATTGATGGTTGTCTTGCGACAGTGCAAATTCAAAGGAAAGCATGGTCAGCAATTTGTAATCCCATTTACTGTTATTTAGTGTTGATCAATACAAAGCTTGTTTATTGCATACCTCTCATGTTGATTTGAAAAACGAACATGTACAGTACAGGCACCGCGTACTTAAACAAACGCCACTCGCCGCGGTGTTCATGTCACTGTGTTCGCCTACCAAAATGAACCCCGCGATGGGTGTTCGGATCAAATGTCGCGGGGGCCGTTTGCCATAAGGCGAACACCGCGAATCACCGCGGACCAATTATATGTACCGCGGTGTTCATCGTGTTTGATAAAAAGAATATAATTGAAAATAAACGTTTTGTTTTGATCCCTTTCATTAAAAAGTAATAATGAATAAATAACGTATATTTTTCTTTTTGGAGCAAGTCGGTACCAATTTGCAGAAAGAATATACCGAGCGTTTGAATGCTATAGGTGTCATTTGGTGTCTTAATAAATTAACAAACGATTACGAACAATCACAATCGACTACCGCATACATGTACATACGAAAATTCCTGTCTCTATCCATTACCCGATAATTCCGTATATTTGTGATTTTCATTTTGTTCTGTAAGTACTGTATGCCATCACGGTACATGACTGGACGCACACAGGACAAAGGAATGAATCCCACAACAGATGCAAATGGATACGTACAATAGGGTATTTGACACTTAGACACATACAACATAGAGAAAAATTGACCTAATATTGACCTATCCTACATAACTCAAATAAACATTTCTACGTTAAATCAGGCGTCAAAATGTGGTGGCGGCATCATTGAATATGAACCTTACCGACGATATTGTTCGATTTTAATAGAGCAAATAGGACGTTAACTGGTCAAGATCTCAAAAAAAAATAATCATGATATAATATATATTTCTTAACGCTTTAGTTTGACGAACAATAAGTCTTGAAAATTGGTTAACAAAACATTTAATAAGCACACCAATTTCTCAATCGATTTATTGTTATCGTAAGTTAAACGAATGGGTCACGTCTACGTTATAAGACCCCAACTCCACACAGTTGCCGAGTTAAATGATTACAAGTATAAAAAAACTATAGGGCAAGATAACAAAACCTAATGCATCATAATGGTTTCTTGCTTTTTTACTTTGAAAACTGTCAGGTTATTGATTCCCACTCCCGGCGTAGCGTTTTGTTTTATGTTGGCGAAAGCTGTAATTGAAATAATGTCAAGCGCTATAAATGAAATTTATAATTCCACGAAGAATTCATTATTTTATACAAAACGTTTCAGTTTAACCGTAACTCGAAATTATGAACGGTTAACCGAACGTTTAGTTAGTTAATCGGTTTACCTGTTGCATCCTATTTGAATACATATTTGAAAATTAAACGCGTTTGCAACAAAAGTTCACACAGCTATCAAACGATATGAATTGTGTATCAATCATTACTAAATGGTGTGTGTTGTTTCCAAAATAATGACATGTTAAACATACTTACAATCTTATATGAATGGTCAGGACTTTTGAGAAGATACATTGTTGATATATATATAAGTGTTATTTTCGTTAATAATGAACGTATATTCATAGAGTTTGTAAATAATATACGCCAGGAACAAAACTGCAGCACGTGTTGGCCCATAAGAACCCCTCCTGGCGACTGTCAAACGACGAAAGCTGACTTTGTTTAGACGCATCAGAGAAGTCGCCGTCGAGACCGTCAGAAGAAAAGCTGGATGTACAATGTGAACGAGTAGACGTCCCTCCTCGTGGATGAGTTACTCTTAGCAGCCTTCAACAGACCTGACTGGCAAAATCACTATGTCTCGTCGTCCCTCATTTTACAACAACGGTCAGACCGGTCAAGCGATTTATGATTTGTAGCTTAACTGAGCCGTCCTGAGTCCTGTGTCTTCAACTTCTTGCTCGTTAACACTCTAGAAGCAACATGTTTAAAGCAATCTTTAAGGAACTTGATCAGAATGTTTACCTCTCCATTATCTATGCCGAGTTTGAATCTGGTTGACTTTTGTCAAAAAACTAAGTCAACATGTCAAATCCTGGAAATAACAATCATACAACTCTGGAAACTACATTTATGATTACGTCTTGATTAAACTCGGTCAAAATGTTTATTGTGGCAATATCCAAGCCAAGCTCAAATCTTCGCCTGTCAGGTGAAATGACCTTAATCCGGTTGCTTTAAAAACGCATGATCGAAGTGTCGTAAGATAAGCGCATAAGGTCAGAATTCTGGTAAAATAGCATTGTAAAATAAACTGTTCCAAGTCATTAATTATGTACGAAAACCTGTTTGTCCGAAAATGTAGAATTATTTTGGCTAAAATCGGGGGTGTCCGAAAATTGAGAGAGAGTACGAAAACTTATAGTAATTAGGTAGATAGGAACAGTTCAGATGAGGATTTTATTGCTTTCTATAACTATGAGTGAAATTTAAAGAAGTAAGTACCTCGGTATATGTTATAAGTCCATTAAAACTATACATTGAGTTTAGTATAATGTAATTATGCAAATCCGTGATTCAAGTCCATTGAACTTTTTTGTACTTCGTTGCAATTTATTTCATATTGCATATTTTAGCTGAAACGTTTGCTTTTTTATTTAATTTATTTTAAACAGAATGACATAAAACTCAATTTCAGTTGTTATACATGGATATAATTTGTTATATG
The DNA here is from genome assembly GCA_007657795.1 of Dreissena rostriformis. NCBI lineage: Eukaryota > Metazoa > Mollusca > Bivalvia > Myida > Dreissenidae > Dreissena > Dreissena rostriformis. The sequence goes on from VMBQ01005165.1 coordinate 40,972, forward strand.
TGGTTAAAATAACATGCTTTTATCAAAATAAGTACATATACAAATGCTTGTACATGGGCCAAGGTCAAGACAACTCTGTACGAAATGTCATCGTATAGGTTTCATTCAAATAAATCATTGTGTTTCCCCCGTCGAAGGTCGTTCATATTTCTGAAGAGTTCCCTTTTTCTGGTTTAAACGTCTTGTGCGATCGCAACCATGCCGTTTGTGGTTATTTCATGTATCTTGTGTGCGTCTGCACCATTTTGGTGCATTTCATTGGGGACTACGTTGAAAGATGGACGTTTAGGTGCGTTTAACGAAGTAATATGCTTTTGTCGAAATCCAACTGTCGAGACCCTGTTTTCCGAATGCTTGCATTTGGGCGAATGGTATTTTCTTAGAAGTTGCATGACATATCTGGTTTACTGTAAATTTCGACAGAAGACATATTCATTTGCGCTTTAGGTCACAATATACTTATTCAAATCCTGATGTAATGTAATGTACGTGTAACCATAAAATTTAGTAAAAAAAATAAAGTCAACATTTTGCAGGTACGGACCCCATATCCATACATTTTCTTAAAGAGCGTTCTAAGTTGACATGCGATTTGTAAGAAAGAACTAAACAAAAATCTTTTTTTTTCAGCGTTTTTTTCTATCTCTATCTATCTATATATATACCGTCTAACTCCCCTTGCGGGTATTATTGACAGGTGCGCAGTCAATGCCAGATAAAAATGTTAAAAGTGAAAAAGTGAGAAAGATAAAAGTATGGGTGAAGTGAAGTTCTGACTAATTTTTAGTTGATTGTAACTCGCGAACGTTTCCCGTCGTAGAATCTGATCTTAAAACATAACAGTGATTTCTTGGTGAACAACTACGCTTTGCCTACACATAGGTCGAGACAAAAATAGCGGAACTAGTGTCATAAACTTAAATCATGTCTTCCAGTTAAACATGATGATATTTAAGATCTCAGTTATTTAGTGTATTGTAACCTAAAGCGGATGCAGAATTCGCGCATGCGCTTTGAGTTTTTTACCTGTGCGAAAAAGTAAACATTGGACTACATAGGTATGTAATACAAGTGAAAGCAAGCGTGTTAAATCTTTGTCATGTGTGACAGCAATGTAAAAGCATTATCATATACGAGGTTAACGAATAATATGCATTACATTCAATATTTGAGCATATAGAAATTTATGGTAAGTGTTTTAAAATGTGCAAGCAATCCGAAATATGGCAAATATCCGAAAAATCGTTATGCATGTACATCTCTCACAAAATGTCAACGGTTTCCGAATTTTAACGTTTAAAAGCATAACAAGATTACGAAAGATAGAACTCGTTTCCTGGTTTCTGGTTTCACATTTCAATATGCTTATACGGGTGTGTGATTGTGAATGTCAACACAGGCATGTTAATTAAGCCAGGTTGTGTGATGTTTACAGATAAAGAGTACATGCTGGCTTATTGAAAGCTACTTTGTAAGTGTTCAGTGAAATGGAATCTGAAAAAAAAAGGATTAAGGATAAGAAAGTGAAGGAGTAATGCTTATAAGGTTTAAGAAATGAGAAAAGGTGTAATGAATATCTGAATGATGCATTAATGTACACTCACTTTTGAAAAGTGGGGAGTAAATGTTGATTCGATCCATAATTTGTGCAGATAAATTTGCTCTCTGTATAGGCAGAGATTGGTACAATTGCGTTCACAAGTTCATACCACTATGAGCAAATAACTGTAGTATTACATTTATATATCTTTATTAATTTTTAGTACATGTAGTTAAACTAAATCAGACTTACAAGAAAGAATTGTGAACTTTTCAAACAATCCACATAAAATATTGACTGCAAATAATTAGAATGTATGAGTATCTGTAAATATTCTGTCCACATGGTAAAGCAGGCCTTTTTCTGTCTAGTTGGGGAAAAAGTACCTAGCAAAATGGGGATTTTTAGNGGGGGGGGGGGGTTTAGAATTGGGGAAAAAATATTCATATTTGGCATGGGGAATGGGTCCGACTATCGGACCCGTGAGATAGGCAGAAAAAGGCCTGTAAAGTATTTTAGTAATACATAGTATTATGTTGTTTTTTTTTAACTCTTGCTTTGATATAACAGTCTCATCACTTTGATTGTCACTTAAAGCCTCACATCAAAAGAAGTAGAACAATTTCAGTGAAGATGTCTGTAGACCTAATAAATTTAATCAATACTGGTAAATTGCGAAAAATACCTGAAAGAATGCATATTGCAAACGTATAGCATGTACTTGTACTCCCATGTGGTACATATAAAACACTGAAGCCCATAATAAAATTAAAAGCTGAGTATGATTGCACAAAATTAATAGTTGATTGCTTGAGAGAATACACACATTTTCGATGTTACTGTATAAATTGTGTCACTTTGTTGTTATTTAATCTGTTAACTGTTGTGTATTTGACTTTGATTGTAGTTTTATTGTCTGTACAAGTTAAGTTTAATTGTGGATCATAACTCTTAAAAAATGGGTACTGTAGATTTATAGCAAATATAATTTATGTTTCCTCATTTAAATTAATATTGTCATATATGTGATCCATATACAGGAAGCTAGTAATGAGCAGTGCTCCAGCTAGGATTTCAAAAAGGCAGGGGGGCTTTTTTGTCAAAAGGGCACTTTGGACGCGCAGTATTTTGTCAAAAGGGCACTTTCGAGCGCGCTGGCGTTTCTGGAATGCTTCCTCTTACATGTTAATTTATATGTTATTAATAATTGTTAGAATATATTATTCCCATTATAATAAAACAATTCAAATAAAATGTCTACAATGAGGAATAAATTAATTACAATGTATTTTAAAAAGAGATTTATTAATCATCATATGTAAAAAAAAAAAAAAAAAAAAAAAAAAAAAATTTTTTTTTTTTTTTTTTTTTTTTTTAAGGGCAGGGTGCCCTAGGAAGGGCAGGGCGGAGGTTCGGGAGGGCAGGGCGGAGGTTCGGGAGGGCAGGGCGGGGCGCCCTTCAATTTAGGCCTAGCTGGAGCACTGAATGAGTTTAGGGTCATAATGGAAGGTCACTGAACTACAATTCACCCTTTTGTAATTCAGTTAAGATTTACAATGCATGCACATCCATATATACATATACATAAATCTGTTTCTACTACAGATATTAAGTTTGAACTTAACACATGATGCATGGTCATTTAAAGGCTATCAAATCAGATTGGAGAGTCAACGAACAATAATATTACTAATTTGCTAAAATAACTGTTGTTATTGAATTTGATTTATACCTTGCTAGGCTTTTCATCAAAGTATTACAATTCTTATAGTTCCAGCAATATTTGTTGACATATAAATCCATCTCTGTCATAAAAGTGTTTAAATCGGAGAAGCGTATAATGATGCTCTCTACATTTATTTTTAATACTCATTAAAACACTTTTTTTCAAGGGGGTTAATGCTTTAATTCTTAAATCAGGGCAACAGATAAGCTTTTGGGTCATTTAGTTTTCACTGCAAGCTTTTTGTAACAATTAGTTTTTTCCCTCAAACTATTTGTCAATTAGTTTTTTTTACAATTTGATCAAAACGTACATTATTCTGGATCAAATTAGCGCTTTATTTTCGGATATTGATAATTCTCAGCAATTCTTATTCCAATTAAGTCATTTTAAATTCACAGTGACAATGGTTGTTTGTTAATATTAGTATTAATTGTATATGGACCAATGGATGATGGAGTCATTTAGTTTCAACCAGTTTCAACACTCCTGCCTTTCAGTTTCAGAGCATACTCACATTTCCAAACCCTCTCCACCAATGACAAGCCAGTGGAAATCACGATGTTATTAGCTTTTGAGACACGGAATCGCAGCGGTGTTTTCAGAATCTGTCACCACCTGCACTATTAAATCTGTATAGTATACTCTTCACAATGTCTTTTCCCGACGGTTTGGGTCTCGTTATGTATTGTAAAATATTGCGCACGCACACAGGTTTTGAAAGTTTCATAACCTGTCCACGTTTTACAGAGAAAAGTTTCCCAAACTAATTTTGGCGGAAGTTACTTCTTATATTGACACCGGCCCAAAACAATGTCTATACAAACTAATTGAAAATATTACGCCTGCAATAAAGGTTACAAAATACTAATTACAATTAAACGCGGTACGGCGGAAAACGGAACAACTTAAACGACGAAGAATGGATTTCAATTCGTTTTCCATTTTAATAATCGTTTTCTGTACGATTGATTTTTAATTTCAATTTGTTTTATGTCAAATACAAATCGTAACAACGATAAAACGAACCTTATCTGTTGCCCTGTTAAATATATAAGCTTTGCTCTTGGGCAACAAGGATAGGTGTGTCCTAACCTTTGTGAATAATACTTCTTTAAGGGAATAAGCTCAAACACAGAATAAAGTTGTAACAATATATTTAATAACAAAATGTACATATAAATCAACAATGTTCTATCACGGAGTTCCGTAAGTTTCTATCTGCCCAAATGTTAACATTTCAGTTCTTATATACAATTTCCTATCTTGACATGTACTAACTAATTTTTAATCTGTGAATAACAATTTCTATAATCTGAGAAAGTCATGATCAACACATATTCCATGGATTAAAATGGCAGAATTATTATAAATATAAATCATACAAACTGTTAACAAACAATCAGATCATAATGTATGCAAGTCGTGTTTCTGAGAATTAAATTCTGTCAATCTTTTAAACATATTATTGTGATTTTAAACCAAAGTTAACAGGTCCAAATATGTCTTTGTGACAATATCCCCCGCTTGAAAAAAACTTAATGCTCCTGCATTTAACTAAGTTAATATACATGTTATTTAATTATCAGTCAAACATATCTTTGTAATGCTTATATTGCTGTGTACAATCAAAATATTTGTCCTTTTTACTCTTAAAATTGTTGATTTCATCTTCCCGAAATTCTGGCTGTAAGAACATTTTTTCAACATCATTGATACCTCTGGTTAAATTTACGAAAAACATCCTTTTATTGTACAATTCTCTCAAAAGTTTATCTATTCTTTTTAGTCGCGTCTTCATTGTTTTCTTGGCTTGTCCAGTGCACAGTTGTTTTGCACCAACAACAGTTTGCAAGGCCTCCTCGACAATGTCCATGGATTGCATAACCACTTTAAACTTTTCATTACTGTTTTCTTTGAGCTGCTCAGAGCTTTCCCAGTAAGTTGAATTAATTCCTGATATTCTTCATGGAGTTCATTAAAGTCTTGCTCATAGTATTTTACAGCTGGTGCTGCTTTCTTCAGGTCAGAGTCATCCGGCTGGCTGAAGGGCAGCAAACTACACACTGCTTTTCTGTTGTTATACTGCTTAATTCTTGTCACATCACGTTCATTCTTGATGCTGGCAGTTGCTCTTCATGTTTGTATTCTTGAGAAACACTTCCTGGCATAATGGCCAAACTTGCCACATCTGAAGCATTGAGTTCCAACAGCTGGACATTTACGCAGGTGCCAGCGTTGCCATTTTTCATGTCCACAACAATGGCGTTCTGCCTTTTTGCAGTTACTAACCCTCTGTGGTTGAAATGGTCGTTTAGTCTTGGGTTTCCGCCATGTCCATCAAATGAATGTTGTAGATGACATTTCGCATATGGTTGAACATTACTCGCTTTAATGAGAGTTCAGGAAAGGTATAGCAACGTAGAAGTTGTATACACCCGATTCTTCCACCACTTTTCGCAAAGGTTTGTCCTAACCTTTGTGAATAATACTTCTTTAAGGGAATTAGCTCAAACACAGAATAAAGTTGTAGCAATATATTTAATAACAAAATGTACATATAAATTTACAATGTTCTATCACGGAGTTCCGTAAGTTTCTATCTGCCCAAATGTTAACATTTCAGTTCTTATATACAATTTCCTATCTTGACATGTACTAACTAATTTTTATGCCCCCGGTAGGGTGGCATATAGTGATCGCACTGTCCATCTGTCCTTCCGNAACAATTTCTATAATCTAAGAGGTTTCAACATATTATTGTGATTTTAAACCAAAGTTAACAGGTCCAAATATGTCTTTTTGACAATTTGCGTAAATTGTCGTCCCAGATGAGCCCGTGCAGACTGACATTTAAGGCAAAGACTGGATTTTCGTTAAGGAAAGACTTCCTTTGATTTTTTTTTATAAAAAAGCGGAAAGCGTTGTCCCGTATTAGCCTGTGCACCACACATGCATTACGCCCTGTTTTACAAGAGCACAGCTTATATATTTTAGCATTTACCATTCTTGAAAAAAAAAGAGTATATAATGGGCATTTGAAAACAGATAGATAGACAGACACCATATTTACTAGGCCACGGGTCAAGATGGGTTATGCTAAAATGCTACAATGTATTATGCTTTCCACTGTTTCAGCCAGTGTACCCAATCGCTTTGCACGGAGAGACGATGAGATGTCACGGCCGGACCTCCAGGATTTCTGGTCGGAACTCGGCGACATTCAGAGCAACAAGGTGCCCGAAGAGGCAGATGATGGCTCCAAAACTCCAGACGGTAAACAAATATATTTGCATTAAATAATTCTAAAGCTCACCAACTTTAAAATGAAAGGTACTTATTCACAGTTTGGCAATTCCAAAAAAATTGTTGTAGATTCATTCAAAGAATGTTAACACTAACTTGAAACAAGCGTCATACAAATCCTTACCTAAGAACAACATTTAACATATTTGTTCATTTATGGATCATCATGAATTCAAGTAAAGTGGTTTCCAGAAACAAAATTAAAGGGCATTTTTATGTCCACCAGTATATACTGGGGGACATATTGTTTTTGCCCTGTCTGTTGGTCTGTTGGTTTGTTTGTTTGTTTGTTTGTTTGCGCCAACTTTAACATTGGCCATAACTTTTTCAATATTGAAGATAGCAACTTGATATTTGGCATGCATGTGTATCTCATGGAGCTGCACATTTTGAGTGGTGAAAGGTCAAGGTCAAGGTCATCCTTCAAGATCAAAGGTCAAATTTATGGGTCAAAATCGCTAAAAAGTGGACATAGTGTTTCACAAACACATCTTGTTTTTGTTTTAACATACACGTGTTGAAGTATTTAAAATTCACTTTTAAATTTATCTAGTAGCAATTATAAAGTGATAAAATAATTAAGAAAAAAATTATAAGTGCAAAATATTATTATTATTATACATAATTATGATAAAAACTGTGTATCTAGTCAGTAAAGTTATTATGCCCTCAATTGCCAAACATTTGCTCCAATTTATCAGATACTGACCTTGGTTTGATGAATTTTTGTGCAATTTTTATTCACTCACTGAGCAATGAGATTGTGTTATGCTATAATTCACGCTGAGTACATTCGTAATATTGCTGATAATCATAGACGTTAATTGTTATTTTGATCTTAAAGATTAGTTCTTAGTAAAATGATTCATCAGTTGATAATCGCAATAGATAAACAAAATATGATGCACTTTATATGCTGAAGATGAATTTATTTTTGTTCACATGAACATTTTGTGTATTCATAAAATCTGGTGTTTTTGTTTGATCTGAAATTTGTGGATTTTTTTAATGATGTCTTATACATGTATAAGACTTTGTACATGTACTTATACATCTGTTCGACATTTGATTTCAAGAGGGACCCATGAAAATCCACTGTAATTAGTGTTCGACAAATTATATTGATTTTACAGTAAATAAATTTGTTTGTTCAAGATCAATTGATTTGATCATACTTTATGATTTTATGATTATTCGTTCTATCATAAATGTGACTTTTGAGGGGGGGGGGGGCCTGATATCTTTTGGAATTTTAGTTTGACATCAATAAATTAATTTAAGTAACAGTTAGATTATAAAGTTGGTATTTCTATATATACAATTTATCTCTGAAACCTCTTATTCCTTAATCCAAAATCATCCACGAGATCCTGTCTTCCTATAGCTTATATATATATATATATATATATATACAAACTGTCTTTACAATGTATTCTTATACATGTAGCTATGTAGCTAAAGACTCCATCTAGCTTCTGTCTTTATATAGCTATAGACTCGATCTAGATCCAATTGTATGTTGTAAATAGGTGTTTTTGTCATTCATTAGTTTGTAGAGAAGACAACTTAGCTGAAGAAACAAAGTAATGGTCATAAAATGTTATCAGATAATTGTTGTAGCATACCAATTATTGCTTATCTTGGACTGTTTTGTAAGCATTTTCAGATAAGTTAATTCAGATCACAGTTTAATTGTTTCATGTAGATAAACCACTCAGCTGTGTAAATGAGTATTCAGAAGGTTAATTTGTTACACAATTTAGTGCGTAGTAATCAGTCATGACAATCAGCTTTTTGTTTTAAATTGTAAATACAAATATTGTCTGCAAGGTTTAAAAGGATTTGCTAGTGTTTGAAAACAGCCATTCAATATGTTTACTATCAAATCTATAAAATGATTACCTGCCCTGGGATTCAAATACATGACATCTGGAAGCAAAAGCTTATGTACTTCCACTGTTGCACTTGTGCTTTAGTGGTCGTTTAACCCTTTGCATGCTGGGAAATTTGTCGTATGCTAAAATGTTGTCTGCTAAATTTCTAAAATTAGCATTTTCTTCGATTTTTTTTCAAAGAATACTATCAAAATAGCAAACAGTTTGGATCCTGATGAGATGCCACGTTCTGTGGTGTCTCATCTGGATCCAAACTGTTTGCAAAGGCCTTCAAAATCCGGTTCCAGCGCTCAAAGGGTTAATACTTTGGAAAAATAAACTGTATACCAGTACTCAATATATTTTCCAAATAATCATGGAAAAGCGTTACAAAGGCTTTTTGATTTTACCAATTTCGATTGATGATTATCGTTTATGGAAACAATATTTTTAACTTTTTCGTAAGCAAGGATTGTTATTTTGCTTGTACAATGTACATAATTTAAACATTCTTTTTTGAATCTGTAATAATTTTTTTGAAATTGTCATTTAACCAAACTGTGAACAAGGTCTTAACCCTTTGAGCGCTGGAACCGGATTTTGAAGGCCTTTGCAAACAGTTTGGATCCAGATGAGACGCCACAGAACGTGTCGTCTCATCAGGATCCAAACTGTTTGCTATTCTGATAGTATTCTTTGAAAAAATTCGAAGAAAATGCTAATTTTAGAAATTCAGCAGACGACATTTTAGCAGACGACAAATTTCCCAGCATGCAAAGGGTTAAAGGTTGCATATTACAGGTAGTTGAGTTACATTTTCCTCTTGGCTATATTATACTTATTGGTAAATTATGCAACAGGATTACATAACCTTTTCAATGTTGGCTCCTTAATAAGACTCATTGTAATTAATACAAATATACACCTCTAAAGTTATTGCTGCTACTAGAGGAATAATTTTCAATGTGGTTGTCAAATTTAGGAGAAAATTTGACCCAGTTGTTTCAAAAAACGTCCAAAAAAACAAATAACAGTATAATGCACAGAGTTTGTGTTCTGTGCATTCTTTTGTAAACAAGTTGAAATCAGTATGACACATACATTTGTTAAGTGAGGGAGTTGTTTATGCAGTTACTTCCTAAAGGAGCCTGGATCTGAAAGATTATAAACATGACACTTTTCATGGTGGTGGATCTAACCGGACCACCACGTTTTGAGGTGATTTGATTGATTGATGATGACATAAAGTCAGTTTGATGGTGATAACAGAATCAAATGATTTTTTAAGCATGTGACTGTAAAGACACAGTTCAATTTGTTATGGTCAAGAAAGATGTTTGAGTGGGTAAATATGCAGCAGTATTTAACCCTTTGAGGGCCGGAACCGGATTTTGAAGGCCTTTGCAAACAGTTTGGATCCAGATGAGACGCCAATAGTGGTCTTAGAAAAAAAATCAAAGAAAATGCTAATTTTACAAATTTAGCAGACAACATTTTAACAAACGACAAATTTCCCGGCATGCAAAGGTAGATTTTTGGTGGATAGGGTGTCCGCCTGGTGATCAGGAGGTCCAGCGTACAATCCCTATGGCTCATTTTCCACACATACCATGTACTCAAGTACTTTTTCTTCAAAGGAAACAAACTCAAAAGTATCTCAATAAGCCTTAGTTTCTATGAAATAGAGCTTAAATAAACATTTTTAACCTAAACTGAGTAGATTTTGCGGGTCAAGCATGATTGTACCTGATTTAAACTAAACATTACAGTTCCATGCTTAAAGGACATGCCTAAGCATTGTTGGGCATTTTTCTGCATTTTATGTGTGTATAAACTATTGGTCTCTGTTGACAAAGTTTAATGGGGTTCAATGTTTACTATAACCTTCAACTGCAAATTATTATGCATGTTAGACCTGTTAATCATGTATCTCATTAAGTACACAGTCACCATGAGTTGAGCCCTCAATCCTTAGTGAAAAGCTTGACCTGATAATCATGAAGTCATAACACGCCTGTATGCAACATTCCTACTCAGTTTTGTTTTTGAGCAGGTTTCACAAATTTATTGACAAGTTTACCTTGTTTCACTGGGATATTCTTTATTCTATTTTAACTCGAGGCCAGTACAAAAAGTAATGTATTCAAGCTTACGGTACTTTTAATACAGTTATGCATTAAAATCACTGTCAGGTTAATGTTAGCAAGCTACATCATTTTTTATGTACCACTTCACTGGAGAAATGTGTGGTTTGATTCCCCACTGTGTAAAATGACTGTCCATCCATCTTATCAGCAGGTTGTGCTCCAGGTTTACCCAACATGAAAAACATGTGATGAGTCTGAGCAATATGGTGTGATACCCTGTTTACAGACACAGTCATTAGCAGATAGGCAGGGGTTTTTATCAGGAAAAGGGCCACCTTTGTACTTAAGTTGATTAATTAATGCATATTTTGGTAACTAAACAGAAAAACTGTAAATTGTTGTATCCACACTGCTTTTATCACCCCCCCCCCAAAAAAAAATATCATTAACTATTGTTATTGCAAAATGTTATATTAATTATTCATGTGCAGACTGCACAGGCTAATCTGGGACATCACTATTCATATGCATTAGGCCCTGTTTTCCCAGAGCGCAGCTCAATATATATGATTTTCCAGTCAAACACAGTAAATCCCCAAAAGTTGTTGTACATTTCGTATTCATTTGTTTATACGATACATATCTGCATTTTTGTGTCTCCTACAAAAATGATGAAATGTTTCATCATGCAACCGGGAAAACTTTATCATCAATAAGAACATTAAACATCTGTATAATTGTACATTAAACCATTTTTATACTCCCGGAATGTGGGGAAGGGCGGCATTATTAAAATAGAGATAGAAGCTAACATTTTGCGGTAGGTTGCCCAGACAGGCAACTATCTTTAGTTTTTTACCCGGGCAAAGAATAAGGAGACAAGAGCCAAATACACATCATATTAAAGTATCAAATACTTACATTTATGAATACAAAATAGCATCGCTGACATGACTCAATGTATAATGCCCTTTCATGAGCCTGTTTCTTCATCCTTTTTTAAAAAACAAATTATTAAACTTTGTGAAAAATGTTTCAAGCTTTTCCAAAAGCTTGTTCCAGGTCGAATTACCAAATTTTAAAACAAAATTGCAAAGGCCTTACTCGACTCACCCAGGCGATGTGGCAACTACTTATTTGTATCCCTAATAAAGTTCCTGTTTTTTTTGTTCCTCCTCGTTGTAATTATAATCAAATTTATTGTGCGGGTTGTGAAATTAATTTCTCACACAATTAAATTTCCTTTTCTTACTGGATGTCAATTTCTTAATTTCCCCCGTCTGTCCTTGCCAAACTTTGTTTTCTACTCATATGGTCTCAATTGTGTTTTTCAAATAAAAACTTTACATTTCCATATACATGTATACCCGCCTTACAATATAAATGTTAAATCACTATTATTTGTGGGAATTTAATTTTTATACCCCCACGAAGTTTAGGGGGGTATATAGGAGTGAGCTTGTCTGTAGGTCGGTCTGTTTGTCTGTCGGTCTGTATTGGTTGTCCGCTCTCTAACTCAATTTGTTTTCATCTGATCTTCACCAAACTTGGTCAGAAGTTGTATCTAGATGATGTCTTGGTCAAGTTGGAATATGGGTCATGCCGGGTCAAAAACTAGGTCACGGGGTCACTAAGTGCGTTTTTACATGCAAAATATTCTGTGTCAATGCAGCATTTGGGGGTATTCATCACCACAGTGACAAAGCTCTAGTTTTATTTCGTGTTTGAGCAATCCACAAATTTAATACAAACACATCGGAAAACGACCAACGCAATTTCCTGTATTTCCAAAATCAGAAATCCACAAATGTAGGTGTCCACAACAAAGTCATTTTTTGTAACTACTTAATGTCATGCAGATGGAATATTTATGTGTCCACAAAACATTGATTGTTTTGGCCACAAAATTTCATGCTGACGAATATACATGAATTTACAGTATTTCTTTTTGTTTGACAGAGGGAGAGCAGGAGGCAGCATGGTTGGAGCAGGCGGGGCTGGGAATGTTGGTCCACCAGTTCCAAGGTATATAAGTGTATCTATGCTTTCGTTAACCTTTTCCCTCTCAGAAGCTAAGTGAAAATGGCTATACAGTCCCACCCTCTTTAGCAGCCAGTCAAGGGAAACGGCCAAATTGGCTGCTTAAGCGGGTTGGCCTCTTAAGAGGGGGTTGGGTCATAGGGAGTTTGGAGTTGATGAATGCATGGCTAACTGTTCAAATTTTGTATAAAAAAAGTGGTAAATATGTGTAGATGTATTAACAAATGTATAGACTTAAAATAATTTTATTTCTTCATTTCTAATATCAGCCATAAAACAACATTTTCATTCATTATTATTTTAAACAATAACGACATTTAGAGCAATACCGGTAATTATTGACCATATCGGCAAGCTGTTGCATTCGCACATTTGTATCTCTTTTGTCAAAACATCGCAGTCTAACACTGCATATAATGTTTTCATAATAACCAAAATGAAACCCAGTCTTGACCAGATTTTCTGGTAAATCAGTACACAGTACATTTTCTGTTTCAATAATAAACTACCTAAAAGAGCGTAACTTCAAAGTTANGCCGCCTACACGGGGTGACCGCGGATGAGAGGTGACCGGGAGTAGGGGTTGGACTGTACTTAACCAGCATAAAGCCAGAAACACATTTCGACCCTTTTTTGGGGCGTTAAAAAATCAAATTCAATTTAAGACCTTTCTTACTCAATTCACTTTTTAAAGTCTTCATTTCCAACCCTAAGATACTTATGAGTAACAATAAGCAAAAAACCTGAACAGACTGCGAGTAACTTGCAGGCTGTTCTGGTTTTATATTGGTTGCATATAGCCATTTTAACTAAATGCTTAATTCTAAGTGGTAAGTGTTTACTTTTAAAAACTGGATTTCCTGTCCTCTGATTTTAATGGGATTTTGCTCATAGCATTTAAATAAAGATTTTTGTGAAATAATTTGTACACTTTTCTATAGCTTTTCTTGTGTTAATGTTTTCCGTATATTTGTTAAAGATCTGTTTTAAAAACTGAATTATGATCAGTAATAGCAAACATAATTGTCCGCACAGTCTGATCATGGATGACACTTCCATCTTAACTGGATTTTCGCTATGAAGAGAGTTCCTTAAAACAAAAAATACCATACAAGCTGAAAGTGTCATCCTTATTAGCCATTGTGAACTGCGCAGGCTAATCTTGGATGACACTTTAGGCAAGTGATAAAACCTTGTTTGCCCATAGCATTTACCTTTGGTTATCAGTCAATAAATAACAATTTTGATGATTCTGATGCACAGGAATTGAACCACGAGACCTTATATTTTTATAATAGTCATATATCAGAAAACAAAGAGTTGCTTATTCTAATCATATAGAACTGCACAGGCTGATCTGGAATGACAATTTACGCAAATGCATTTTCTCAGAGCACAGCTCAAATGTTCTTTTTTTGCAGCTGGGAAAGAGCTTTCGGAAGATGAGGTTAACTCCCTTGTGCATTCCCTGCCACGTAACCACATCGAGGTCGTGAAACGAAGGGTTGACACTCTCAACGCAACGCTGCGCAAGAAACAGAAATACACAACAAAGATCGACGTGCGCAATATTTTCCCTCAGCAGACTCCTAGTAATGAGCCCACTAGTACAACAGAACACCAGGTATGATAAGATGCAAAAAAGTTAATGTAAAATCATTATTATTTGTTAGGCATTAATTTTCTTTGATTTTGTGGTTTGACTGATGAATTTAACACAAAGACGTCGTTAAATGACAGATGCAAAATTAATTCTCATTTTTTTCTTAAAATTACAAATATCCAAATTTACTTGTTCACAAAAAGTGTTTTTTTGAAAAACCACAAAATGTCATGCCAACGAATATAAATGATTTTACAGTAATTGTTTCCACTTGTAACCCAGCCCTTCCTATTATTTCTGCAGACCCCAAAATTGTGTTGGCATTCCAGGTTGAGTTTTCGATCATTTTCACTACATTCAATCATATTCTCCAAATTAATTTGTACATGTAAAGAAATCAGGTTGAATAGAGAGAAAGAATTTTTCTGTCATTGAATCTCCTTGTACACTTACCTAAATCATATTTAAAGTTGACCTAAATACCATACGTTTTTTTGGGTTATAAATGAAAACAACCATTTTCTTTTGTTATTAGTTCAATTATGGCAACCATGAGTAAAACATCTTAAAAATACATTTACCATCTTTTGTGAAGCATATACAGTCATGTTGGTTTGTCCCATATTGTGCTGTAATTTACGGTTCTCATTTAGCATTTAGAGGTTAACTGATTGATTGAAACAGACCGAATGATGCTGTTCTCTTTTGTTATGACTCATTTTAAACTGACCGCAAAGATATGACTGTAATACTTATCAGCAAAACAAGCAAACAATCAAAATAAACAACAATAAAACAAACAATACTCTGGGATTTTTTTCCTTTTAATACAATACGACAGGTCTGGTAAATCGACCCGTTGCCAATGAATCGAGATTCATTCCTAAAATGCCCTGAACCCTTCTCTAGAAAATCACAATTAAACTTGTGCCCAAAAGGGCCAAAACAATCACAGAATACTGGTAAAATAGTTAACCCTTCAAGCGCTGAAACCGGATTTTGAAGGCCTTTGCAAACAGTTTGGATCCAGATGAGACGCCACAAAACGTGGCGTCTCATCAGGATCCAAACTTTTTGCTATTCTGATACTATTCTTTGAAAAAAAACAACCAAAAATGCTAATTTTAGAAATTTAGCAGACGACATTTAAGCAGACGAAAAATTTCCCAGCATGCAAAGGGTTAATGAAGGAAATGTGTGAGCCAGTTAACTGACTGCCTTGACTGAAATACTTTTGAATAGTACAAACAATCGAAACAAATATGAGTCAATATAATGTGTTCAGTCCCCAATGTAGTCTAATAAGAGGATAACAATATACATAAGCCTCACTCAGGGAAAGTAAGGCTTAACCCTTTGAGCGCTGGAACCGGATTTTAAAAGCCTTTGCAAACAGTTTGGATCCAGATGAGACGCCACAGAACGTGGCGTCTCATCAGGATCCAAACTGTTTGCTATTCTGATAGTGGTCTTTGAAAAAAAGTGAAGAAAATGTTGATTTTAGAAATTCTGCAGACGACATTTTAGCAGACGACAAATTTCCCAGCATGCAAAGGGTTAATGCTCTTGCGTTAGGCTTTATGCCATTTCTGGATTTTCTCTAAGGAAAAAAAATAGATTTCAGAGGCTAATCTGGGACGACGCATTACACACATTGATTAAGCCCCGTATTCCAGAGCAAGGCTCATATACCGAGTCCCCTATTGTAGTTGGCCGCCCGTCCGTCCACCCTACCCCGGGGCTTGAAGCTGCAGACAACAAACGGACAGACATCTCTAGGAGGCAAAAAGGTGGGAGCATGCATGCACACCTCCACTAACAACTGTGTTCTACTAACAATCGGCCAACTTTTCAGTTGTACGCATGTTGTAATATTTTTCCACTTTTTAGATGTTGTTTTTCCAGTAGGATCGACCCTTACATTTGTCAAATTTCAGCTGCTGTTGTCTAAAAACAGATAGTTCTTGTGTTGTTATTTCATTTCTACCCCTATATGTGTCCAGTAACAGCTCGTGTCTTTTCCTTTGTTTAGAAAAGAGTCTGAAATTTATTTATTTTTCTGTCAATATTTCAGTTGTACGCATGTTGTTATATTTTTCAACTTTCAGCTGTTTAATTTTTTGTGTCTTGTTATTCCAGTTTCACCCTTATATTTCTTTCCTACTAAAAAACATCTGTCATCTCTCAATATTTTAGTATTATGTATGTTGTTATATTGTTTGTGATTTTGTTTCTTCTTAAAGTTGTTGTTTATAAGGCCAAACAAAAATAATTGTGTGGTTCGGGTAACAGCTGAAAAAACATTAGGTAGGGTAGGTCGGTAATTTTTTTTTCTATTTTTTTTTTTTGGTCTTTGCGATGGCTCACATGCTTTTGCAATGGCTTTAGTGTTTTAATATATTTTGCTAACCATACATTGTCTTTTTGTTTCAGAAAATGCCCATAATTCCAAGATACTAACCGATAATAATTATCCGGAGTATTCAATTATACGGAATCAGTATAATTATCCGGAGTATTCAATTATACGGAATCAGTATAATTATCCGGAGTATTCAATTATACGGAATCAGTTATATGTCTAATGTTATGAGCGTTTTTATTTCTCGGAAAAATCCGGAATAAAATGCATCGTACCGGAGTATGAGCGTCCTAGAAATTGGTCCGTATTGCGTGTTTTGTTGAATTCGCAAATGCACATAATTAAATTTGTAATCCGAAACACTCTTCCAAATTTAATTTTTACTCGAGGTTATCACATTCTTCAAATAAACTTCAAATGTACAGTGTGTTTTAATCCTTTTCTCAAGAAAAGCGCGCGCAAATTATTCCCTACATGTACAACGTCACGTCAAAAGCACGGAAAGCGTGCGTGTATTAAATTTCTGTTCAATGTTTCGTGGTAAATTTTAACAGAATGATAACGCGAATGATGTGGAATTCGACATTTCCTCAAAATTAATTGCAAATCAAACACACTGTATCTTTATCTTTGCGGTCGTTTACATAAGTCATTATTGAAACAGTTATTGTACTGTATACTGATGCAACAGAAAATCCAGACAAAACTGGATTAAGGGTTGTGAAAACACGCTCAGCGGTTCTACTGAACTATTGTGTAGACTGCGATGTTTCAACAAAAGAACAAAAGGGATTAAAATGTGCAAAAGCGACTTTTTGTGGATAATGGAGCGTGTTTGCCAAATCGTCGATATGAAGCGTATCCTTGGAGTTTTGTGATTCAACGCTGGATTATAGTGTGCAATTGATAATTGCCGGGCGATAAATCGGATGATGGATAACGAAAGCGGAAGTGGCAAATGCGGGGTTATTTTTTTTGTTTGGCCTAAGCAACAAGCATTGTTTGTATGTCATTGCTCCAGTTCTACCCCTATATTTGTTTCCTGTATACTAACAAACGGCTGTCATCCCTCAATAGTTCAGTTGTAACAACTGTCTCCTAGTAACTGTCAATAAGGTTAGAGTTCTATGGATGTTGTTATATTTTCCGCTGTTGTTTTTCCAGTTTAACCGTTATATTTGTACAATATCAGTTTTTTGTCTTCTATCAAATATTTCTTGTCTATTGTTATTATATTTCTACTCCTATATTTTTATTCAGTTACAGCTGTTGCCTTTCATTATTCCTATTGTATAAAACAACTTACACTTTAAAATAACTTAAGTGATACATTATTTTTGTTGTTATAAACTTTGTTTTCTTACACACTTTATATGTTTTTCTTACATTTTTTTCAGCCATTCTACATAATAAAGCATTCAATACTCCTCTTGTACTTTCAAAAATAAAATTGACAGTTTATTTTTACAGATGAAAATAAAAAAGACTAACAATATTGACATTGAGTAAATAATAATTATTTGGATCTTATCAATAATCTAATTTCAATCCACAGCGATAACACTTATAGAGTGAATAAAGTTAATATATTCTGCTTCTTCGAAGTGCAAAGTATATATTCCATTCACACCATGGCTTTCATACATAATAATCTAACAAATTAGTTGACAGTGAAATATCTATGATTTTCTTTCATTACAAGTAATTCTCATTTTATATAAATGTACATTAAATTCTTTTTTGTGTGTACTCAGGGATTTTATGTAGATAGACAATACATGTATATCATGTTCTTGCTGCTCTCAAACTAAAGTAGGTAGTTTTGTGCATGCAGCTTCTGTCATTCATTGAGTGTCTACAAATCAGTTATTCTGAATAAAGTGCATACTGTAAAATCATCATTTTTTTTTAGCTCACCTGAGCACAACGTGCTCATGGTGAGCTATTGTGATCGCCTTTTGTCCGTCGTGCGGCGTGCAGCGTCAACATTTACCTTGTTAACACTCTAGAGGTCACATTTATTGTCCAATCTTCATGAAACTTGGTCAGAACATGTGTCTCAATAATATCTTGGACGAGTTCGAAAATGGTTCCGGTTGGTTGAAAAACATGGCTGCCAGGGGGCGTGGCAGTTTTCCTTATATGGCTATAGTAAAACCTTGTTAACACT